>JAEMWC010000473.1:545000-590000 GCA_016490735.1 Pachyseris speciosa
AGTTTTTCTCAATTTAAGTCTAAATTAAAAACTTTCCTCCTGAACTGACTTCCCCTTATTTTGTTCATTTCGTTTGTTTGTTTGTGTTCTTGCTTTTTAACCTAAATGTGCTCACAAATTAATTAAGACACGCCTAAATTATCATTTTATAGTTGTATTTTCTTGAGGTACCTGTAGCCCGAATAAGCCCTAATGGTTTCTATATGGGCATCCTCGCCTAATGCTTTTCTCTTATCGATTATTTAACATCTCTTGTAGTTAAACACATATTTATCTTGTAATTTTAAATAACAATAAGTGGCAAAAATAAACTGAAACTGAAACTGAAACCCCCCTGAAACTACAAATCGAAGGCCCTCGCTAAAACTTTGAATTTGACGCTAAAACATTGATATCGATGGGGTATTCGTTTTGTAGTTTTACCCCACTCAAACTACAAAACGAAGACCCTCGCTAAAGCGCTTTATTTGACGCTAAAACATTGAAATCGATGAGGTCTTCGTTTTGTAGTTTTAACCCCCCCCCCCCCCCTCAAACTATAAAACGAAGACTTTTGCTGCAACTCGGGTGTCCGTTCTGTGGGACTGTAGTCCCTCAGTGGTCAAAAATTGACTTATTTGGACAAAATTGGTTGTCCATTCGGGCACTACAAAAACGAAATGAAAATTTGTACTTCAAACTTATTTGTTCAACTTATTTGTTTCGAACCCATATCGTCTAATTTTCTGACTACAAAAACTACAAAAGCTGGCTTAATTCATAGTAATTATAACACTTCGGTTTGCCTCTCAGAACGCTGGAAATCGTATTTCCGATGACTAACATTACCAAATTTCCCGGAGGAGGTTGCCCCTGGAGATATCTCTGCCTTAGGCGGTCCTTAATTTGAAACCCCTTTCTATAAATCCTAGACGTGCCCCAGTTGTAGTGTCGCCATAATTAGCATTGAAAGGGTTCTGTCAATAGAGCGTTTTCACAAGACGTCGAGGCGACCATGCTGGTGGTCCAAAACAAAGAAACGGCGGCCATGTTGGTGTTCCAAACTAAACCTCTTGGAATTGCTCTCTATTTTTATGCAAATACTTTCTTTTATTTCAGTAAACCAATATGGCCAGTAGTCACGTGAATGAAAACGCTCTATAAGACGGTGCCAAACATTTGGGCGCAGCTCAATAATCACTCCTCACACCTCCTCTAGGCTTGAGTGAGTGAATCGCATCTCCTTTTTGTGTTTTGAACTTCTGTAATGTTTTTCTGGTGTTTTCTTCAGCTAATGGTGATGACGAATTGACATTGAGTCGCGAGAAAACATCTCGTTGTATGAGTAAGGTAAGTTTCATTCGGTCAAATAAGGCTCAGCCGAAAAAAATTTTACCGTACCCCCATGCTACTAAACGACTACGAAACAACTGGTTTCAGTTAAAGGACTCTTCAGGGGCGGATCCAGGAATTTTTGATTGGGGGGGGAACGAAAACGTCACAAAACGATAGGTTTAATGAGCAAAAACAATCGCTCTGCAAGTGCGTTTTACATTTTTCTTTGCCGTCCTCTGCAAAACAGCAACGTAAATTTGACCAAATTTTAGGTTTTGGCGAGAACGCGAGCACATGATGGCAAATTTTTATTTTTTATAATCAACTTTACTTTAACACCGTTCATAGAAATTTAGTTCCTGGATAGTTCGCCGACATTTTACAAGTTGAACAAATTGGAATAATCGCACAAGTGCTACAATAACGAGAAGATATATTTTGAAATGACATTTTCGTTGCCGTCGCCATCCTTGTTTCTTAATCGATTTAATCAAGAGGCATTTAATGAGACGATCACGTGTTTAACGCTGGTTGGACAAAACAGCTTTGCGAGCAGAGGTGAGTGACCATCAGAGGGTACCACCAAAAATAACATTTCATTGTGAAAATATGCCTGGAAATTAGATTAGCGGGGAAATACAATGGCTTTCCATCAAAAAACAGCCAACCAGTTGAGTAATAATAAGCGATCCTGTCGATGCGAGAATTTCAGCGTCAAACAAGTCACAGTAGAAAAAAATTCGGCTGAGGAAGGGGGGGGTCCGGATCCCCCGACCCTCCCCCTGGATCCGCCACTGCTCTTGCATTTACATAAGCCCGAAGGTTGACAGTAGAAAAAAAGTCAAAATAAAATCGAATGCTATTTAACTTCGGACTTTTGGTTTAATTCATCTTTAAAGCGTGATGGATTCTTAATATTGGTATACAACCATAATTTAATAGCTCAAATTCCATAAGTATATGTCATCTTACGTTTACCGTCCCAGGCCTGCCGGCCGGCACGAACACTAACTCAGCATAATAGCTTGAAAGACCGGCAATAAAACTAAAAACAAGGAAAAACTCTTACGTTTAACTTTCCTGATAACAAGTTTAACCTATGAGGAATTCACTGTACGGGTTTGCTACATGTAATGACAGTTAAACAAAACTCAAATAGTGATAGTTAATTCCACAACTAAACATGTAAGCAGTCCTGTCCCCATAATTCAATTTAACTATCCATACGAAGCTTTCATGCTCTCAGAAGTAATTCGCGTAAGTAGTATAGGAGTTGGGGTACGAGACCATTTTGAATCAAAATGATCTCGATACCCCCCAACTCCTATACTACTCGTCATTTGTTGGTAATCTATATGTTTTTATAAATTTCTGGTACCAGCACATGATGAAATCTATAGTAGTTCAATCTGATGAAATCTATAGTTGTTTAATCTGATGAAATCTATAGTAGTTCAATCTGATGGAAATCTATAGTTATACTTTTTGAAATTCTCGGAAAACCACCAAGCGTGACATTCTCGGAAAAACAGGAAATGAGTCATCGCCTATAGTGATCTCTGGCCGGCACAGCTATGCCGTGACGTCATGTGTTAGTTACATAAAGAAATAATATCTCATATAATAGTATAGAATGAGTTGTAATTCAGTAATCCACAATGAATTGAAGAATATGGGGGAGTTGACATGTCCTTTTTGTGATAAGCAATTGGTAGAAGTTATTAGTAGTGTGGCAGTACCATGCTGTAGTAAACAGGAATTGTTTAATGATGATGGTGAAAATGTTTGTCTAAATTGTGGTTCAGTCCACGGCTATGACTATTGTAAGGAGTATGTTGATTTTCATGAGAATAAGTATAAAATACGGCGAAAATCTGTATATCATCGGAAGTACCATATTGAAAATGTGGTAAATGGTATATGTCGTAAGAATGGATTTCAAATTTCTGTAAAAGATAAGGGTATAATATTTAAAATATTCGAAGAGATAGACAAAGTGTTTCCCTTGGTGAACAAAAAACGTAAAAGAATGATTAGCACTAAATTTATGCTTAAGCAAATATTTTTAATGCTTGATCTTCCATTTGATGAAATAATAGTTACTAGATCAAAAAAGACGCTTGGATTTTATGATCGATATTGGGTTGAGATTCTATTGTTAAGATTTGATAAAATTATTCGTATTATCAGGCAGTGAATTTTTCATCATATTTCAGTAGGTACTTATCAATAATTGGACTATTATCAGTCACATAATCATCGATATTCTTCATTGAGATTTGTATGCTTGAAGCATCAAAATCACCACTTCTCAACTTGTCTTTTATTGAATTGAGTAGATGTTGATAGCTTTGATAAGCATATGTGCAATTTTGGATTTTCAAATCTAGGTTTTTATGCTTCATCCACCCTTGTATCAAAAGTGATGCTGTACTGATGGCTACCAAACTAACACCACCTGTTGCCACACTTGCAGCGAGACCTCCAGTTGCAAAGATGATAGACAAGGAATTCCCCAGTAATTTCCATTTTTTGAACCGTTTAACAGCCTGTTTATGAGCCCAACACTTTCTGTGATATGTTTGGTAATAGGATTTTAATTCATTTACCTGATCTTCTGTTAATTCACCTGAAATATGGTTCCAGCTGAATATGCTTTTTCGCTCTTTCATACATATTGTTTACACTATAATTCTCTTGAATATGCAATAAAGTATCCCAGATATCTGGCCACATAATGGAGATCTTTTCATTAGTTTTGATGTTGCATTTTCTGATAAAGCATAACAATATCCTCGATCAAGTGAACAACTGTCATAGAATCTTCCAAAAGCATCATGAAGTATGCCATGTGTGTTCAATATGTCGATCCAACCTAGTGTGCTTTCAAGGAATCGTGTAAAACAACCATTTCCGGGACCAATAAGTCCGATATCCTTATGAGCATGTAATATGTTTTCAATAGTTTGCAATTCATTGAAATGCTTGTGGTGTAAAAATTGGTATACAAGGCATTATTTAAGTATTGAGTCATCAATATAAGGATATTGTTTTTTGGTTTCTTTGAACGAATGTCCAACATATTTTATTATGTCTTCTATCATATACTATATCGTTGCATTAAAATACTATGATGGTCTGAAATTGTTTTTTCATCTAATATGAAACCTAAGTATGTGCAGAAGAAAGCAATGGAACCATCTAAAGGTGCAATGGAATTAGGGTTCAGATCACCAAAAGTCATTTGTGTGCTGCCAGTTCTATTAGCTGCTGTAAAATTTGCCATATGTTTTTTATTCCAATAGATTTTACTTGTATTAGTTTTTGGAGAAGATAAATTATCCCAATGGACTGACAAACAATGCCAAACATTAATCTGACCCAAATCATTTGAAGAATAATCTGCAATCTTTTTGAAATTTTGAATGGATGCATCTGGACCAAAATAAACACAATTTGATTGATCAACACCGCTTATAACTAAATTTGAACCATTGTAATAGCTGACAAACTTATCATAACCTCCATTATCATGACCAAAAAGCCCATTTTTCCATGGATTTCCACCTGTATTTGAATTTAATTTATAAACAATGAAGATATTAACAGCATCATTATTCAAATTGATTTGACTAATCATTCTCTGTGATCCATCAAACTTCAAAAAATAACGTCCATTATGTTTCTCAGCTTTGGTACAAACAGTGGGTCTTATGTTTAAGGTTTATTGAGTTGCATTATTTTCTTCATTTGAGAGATCGTATAATGTTTCAACTTTTCTGTTTGCATTCATATCTAGAAAAGTATTATTCGCTCTGTCGATTTGATATACACATTTTGAGTATAATCTAATATATTCAGAAACCCATAAATCTAAAAAACTATCTCTGACAATATCTGAAACTTGTGATTTGATTACAACATGATCAGAATCATTGCCTGCTTTTACATTAGTCAAATGTTTGTTTCCAAGATCATAGTGACCATCTTGTGTTAATGTAAAACCAATTCCTTTATCACCTTTATCACCTTTAGGACCAATTGCACCAGTATCACCTTTGGGACCAACAGCACCAGTATCACCAGTATCACCTTTATTGTCTTGATTTAGTGGATGATTAAATAATCCCATTATAATATTAATTTAGATTAATTCATAATTACTTCAAGTGTGAATGTTGTATCAAATGCTCCACTATTGGGATGTGAATAGTCAATTATAAAATAGCCTCTCGATAATGATTTATTGACTGCAACTGTTCTTATGTTTCTACTCAAAGAAGGAATTCTATATTCGAAAAAAGCTGCTGGTAATGGCAATGGCCCAGCACCTTCATTCTTTTTCTTGAAGTAGAACATTCCGGGTTTTGTTCCTTGTATTATATACATATTCGTAATATAAAAGTTATTGTTATGAATAACTAAAAATTCGGCGCCATTAATTAATACAGGCTTCAAAGTATTCTTATTATGTCCTTGTTTGGCTTTAACAAAGCAATTTAAATATTGTATTTGACCAATTATATTATTCCCATTCAAATTTAGATCACCTCCTAATTTTGGCTGGTAGAGAGCAAATCCACCCAAATCGAAAGCTGTTTCCATAATTACACCTGCAACGCTTGAACGAAATAGATTCAAACTATTATTATGAATTCTATAGCCATTCAGATTTAAATCACCACCAAGTTTAGCCTCACTTATAAGAAAGCTGTTCATATTAATATTATTTAGCATTGTCAATTCACCATTTTGACCGTCAAATAAGTTTGATGAATTATTAATCAAAGCATGTCCATTCAAATCTAAATCAGTTTGTAATTGTATTTTTTCATTTACGATTTTATAAGCTTCTGCGAAATCGTAAACACTTGATGGAACGTCTACAGCTTCAAAATCAATACCATATGTAGTTGGGTTAGCATTAGCATTAATATGTATTGTACAATATAATTATTCAGGTGGTGAACTCACTGAAGGTTTTTCAATCCATAGCAAATATCTCGAATGATCTTCATTTCTGTTATCAAAGTTTCTCCCTACAGTTTTATGAATTGTAATTCCACCAGTTGCACTGAATGTTACACTACTAAAATTCATTCCTTCATAATCAGGAAATAGCCATTCAAGAATGAAAGTGTATTTTCCATCTTTTATTGTATACATATTAAATCCAATTCTAGCTCTGTAAATATGATTAGCTTCTTTATTCAAGTCTATATCAATGACCTTTTTTGAAATCAAATGTGGTGAACGAGGTAAATTGACATATCCATTAACTTTCAAGCCATATTCAGTACTGACTTCATCGATATCATTCATCAAATATTTGAAAGCATTCTTTGGATGAGAAGCAGATGAAATATGACTTTTTTCTAATTGATCTAAATTTACGGCATCGGTTTTATTTGTTCCTTCTTTTAAGTTAATGATTTTATGCCCTCCAAGTCTTAAGTCTGCTGCCATCGCATTTGTTCCATTCAATAATAAAGCGTTTGCTCTCATAACTATTCCAGCTCGATTTAAAACTCTGAAGTTCACTGCATCAGTTTCATCCGACGGGTCCGCTAAATTCGTCACTCTATTTCCACTCATTGACAAATCGCCATACATTGCAGTTGAACCGTCTCGTCGGAGAAAATATTCGTCAGTATAACGTTTTGTCACCGCATCGTCTGCGTTGGCGGGTGGAGCAAGATCAGTAATGGCATTGTTGTTCATATTTAGATTTTGTTGTGCGATTGCATCAAGTTTGGTTTGCAACCTCTGGTCCACATATTTTTTATTAACTGCATTTTCGGCTGGTGTACTATTATCAACATCTTTTAAATCTTGAATTGTGTACCCGGCCATGTTCAGATCGCCCTCAGCTGGGCTGGTTCCATCACTTGTTAAACAGCTCGCAATTTGAGAGTCAACGTAGCTTTTGTTTGTGGCGTCTTGTGGGTTTGAGGGATTATCCTGCAGGTTGATGATTTTGTTTAATTTCATGTCAACATTACCACCAAATGCAACATGGCCGTTTTCAATTTCATAAGCTGGGTCATGGACAAAGTAAGACAAATTGGTATGATAGCCATAGGCCCCATAAACGATAATATGTGTTTTGGTGTTAGGTGCTGGAGCTGTGCTGGAAAGTTCCACCTGTATTGTCGCTTGACCACCACTTCTTTTTTCAATTTTAAAAAGCTTCTTAATGTAACCATCAACATGTGGAGTTTTGAGGAAAGCTTTTTGAAACGGCTGTCCAGTATCGCTCATGTTAATTGTTGGAAGGGTTAAATCGATTGATGCACTTCTTGGGTCTGATGGTGAGAAAAACTCAACAACAAAAGTGTACTGGCCTTTACTGAAAGATGTCACATCAAAACGAATTATAGATGTAAAGTTACCACTTTGTGAAATGATAAAAGACAATGAGGACTTGTTTATGTGGTATGGTGATCTGTCAAAATTCTCAATTTGAAGGTTTTCTACACCACTGACTGCAGAAGACTTGGATATGTCTTTTAACAGAAAAGCGAATGGGTTGCGTTGAGCTCCTGATGCTGAAAAAACAAGGTCATCAACATACTTTTTGTTAACTGCGTTGCTTCTGGGGGTGTTGTTGTCGACATCTTTTAAATTTTGAATTGTGTAACCATCCATGTCTAGATCGCCCTCAGCTGGGTCGGTTCCATCCCGTTTTAGACAGCTTGCAATTTGAGAGTCAACATAGCTTTTGTTTGTGGCGTCTAATATATCAACGGGATATTTCATGTTTTTGACAATATTCCGTCCCATGTCCAAATCTCCAGCCATTGCAACACTTCCATCTTTTTTAACTAAGTCCGATTTGTCAAAATTGGCAATTTGAGAGTCAACATAGCTTTTGTTTACAGCGTCTTGTGGGTTTGAGGGGTTATCCTGCAGGTTGATGATTTTGTTTAATTTCATGTCAACATTACCACCAAAACGACGTTGCCGTTTTCAATTTCATAAGCTGGATCATGGACAAAGTAAGACAAGTTGGTATGAAAGCCATAAGTTCCATAAGCAATAATATGATGTTTGACATTTTTCAATATGTTTGGTGTAATAACTATTAATTCAGTCCTTGAGGCTGCTTGACTTGTTTTTTCAATGAAGAATATTTTCTTAAGATAACCATCAACAACATGTGTCTTTGAAAATGCTCTTTGTATTGGACTTTTTCTTGAATGTAAATTTGATGTCCCCATTTCAATATTAACTATTGCCTGCTCTGGATAATTTTCTGTATAAAATTCAACAACAAAAGTGTATTTTGAAACCTCCAATTGTGATACATTAAACACAAAAATAGATATTATTTCTTCATCTGGAATTATAAAAGACAATGATTTTTTGTTGATCTTGTATAGGCTTTTATTGAAGTCTTCTAATTGAAGATTATTCGCATTTTGTGTTACAGTTGTTTTCGATATGTCTTTCAACAAAAAAGCGAAGGGGTTTTCTTGATAACCAGATGCTGATAAAACAAGGTCATCAGCATACTCCTTCGCATTGAGATATGATGAAATAACAAGATCATCAGCATACCCCTTTGTGGCTGCATCTTTGTTTGCAGTTGGTGTTGCTACATCAGTCAATTTTTTATTTTCGATATCATAATCCCCATCAAGTGTAAATCTAATTCCATAACCTCTTGGACAAATTGGACCTCTTTCACCTCTTTCACCTTTATTACCTTTTTCGCCTTTAAAACCAAATGGACCTCTATCACCTTCATCACCTTTTGGACCTGGTGGACCTCTATCACCTTTATCACCTTTTGGACCAACTGGTCCTCTTTGACCTCCTCCACCAGTTCCTGTTCCTGTATTATCTTGATTTGGTAAAACGTTGAATATACCCATATAATATTAGATTAGATTAGATTATACCATAAAAATTTCTCTTCACTGTTTTCATAGGCTTGTCAACATAACAGAAAGAATAAGGTTTCTTGGTTGCTTCAATATATTTCTGCTTATCAATTCCGAGTTCTTGGGAGATAATGTTTCTCTCTCTTGTGGATGGGAAATCATAAAGACAGAAATGGCTACAATTGAGTCTGACAGATTTTGGACACCCATAGAATGACTGTGTTAGGTACAATACAGAACAGTTCTTATGGCGACCTTGAATGAAATAGCTTATGATTTGATCTTGTTTTTTATCAGTCACGAAATCATCAAACACAACAAGTCGCTGCAATTCAGTGTCTTTAATTTGTTCAACAGGTAACCAACTTGTTTGCTTATTCCATCCATCACTTGCTGTAAATATTGATATTTGTCTTGATCCAAGTTTTTGGCATATAGATGTATTTGATCATAATAGACCAACGGTTCCATATTTAGATGCAAAAACAAGGTTGTCTTTCCAGATCCAGAATTTCCAGCCAATAACATTCTAAATGTATCTTTTGGCATATACGGATACAACTGTCTGAATGAATTATTTGAATTCTGAACGATATCATAATTTGGAATTTCCATATGTTAATAGTTTAGATTAGTCTAACACAATTGTATATGGATATAGAACGTATGAAAAGGCTTCTAAAAAGTGGAATTGAAGCTGGAAATAAAACAAGACATGTACGTGAGGTTATCAAGACTTATGAAAACAGAAAACAGGATGCTTATGATGAAACGTCAGAATTACTGAAACCCTCTATTGATGTCCAGAAGAGTGTGAAAGAAAGTGTAGACAAAAAACAGGATAAAGTAATTGAACAGTTGAAATAAAATCAACAGGCTTTAACACAAGGACTTGATGATGTTATTGAAGCTAATCGCAGAGCAATTGTAATGGGTGAGGAACTTCCTTTGGCAATTGAAGCACCAACAGATGAGAATAATGTTGAAGTTAAAAAACCCGACATATTAGCGATCGATAACAATTTCAATAAAGATGACAGAATTATATTAAAAAATTATAAGTTTATGAAACCAAATGATTTAACTCAAGTCAGCCCACAAAAACTTCTTGAAGAAAAGAAAAAAGCTGTAGAAATCGCCAGGGTGATTGGACCTAAAAAAAGATCTGCAAAAACACCAGAAGATAAAGAATCTTATGATCAAGAATTGAAAACTTTGAAGAAATACAGAGAAACGATTGCAGATGTATTAGCTTCTTACAAATACAAAACAGGCCAAGGTATGAAAATTGGAGCAGGTGTTGTTCATTATAATAATATTGGAGACTTGCTTTCACTACTGCAGTTACTTGGAGGATCTATTTTTGCTGGTAACAACAGTATGAGTGTCAGAAATGAGTTTGTAAAGATATTGCATATATTAAACAGAATGGGCGTCATTGGAATCAAAGAGCTTAATGGCATAATGATGAAATATCTAATGTAAAAGTATATGACAGAAATTTCATTACGATTCAACAGTAAAAACAGAGACAAAATTGGTGTCAGCAAGAGTCACGATTTTGAAAAAAGATTCAATACACCTCTTAAATTAACGAATGATTTGAAATATGAAATGGCAGTGAATGTTATCAATATGACATACAGTTGGTACAATATCAGAGAATTTTTTGGGAATAATCAAATGAAATATAGCCACGACAAAGGTGTAAACTGGGAAACAATAACATTCGTTGACGGGATGTATTCATACGACGATATCAATAGTTACATTCATGAGTACATGAGTCAAAATAGCCATGTACTGAATCCATCTGAAACAGACAAATCAAAATTCAAGTATGGTATTAACATGTATTTCGTTTTGTCAACATATCGCATTTTGATTGAACTTGATGAAAACTATCGAGTGGATCTGAGAAATCTTGATTTCAGAAAACTTATCGGTTTCGATTCAAAATTAGTTTCAGCAACAGAATATGGAGCAAATCTACCTGATATTACAAGAGGAGTGGATGAAATTTACATCAATTGTGATAATGTGATAGATAGCATTGTTGATGGTAATAGTACAAATACAATCGCTGTTATTCCAGTCACAGATCTCGTCAGAAGTTTACCTTTCACTTACAAACCTCGTTTTCTTTCATGGAATCCTATCTCAACACACACAATCAGCTCAATACGTTTTTATGTCACTGATTCTTCTAGACAACCAGTCGATTTAAATGGGATAGATTGGTATATTGAGTTATTCTTGAGAGGTGTGGAATTATAAAACCTAATATTATATGAAGAGGTTTGAGTTCAAAAAATATGAGCAATACGGTGAAGGTATTGTTACTGATGTGGTAAAAAAAGCTGGGAAAAAAGCAGCAACGACAATTGGTGAATACGCAGGCAAAAAAGCTGGTGAAAAAATAATAGAACTTTTAAAAAGAGAAAAAGTGGAACTGAGAGTGTGAGTAAAAGTGGGGGTGAGATCAAAAGAAAGAGAGGCAGACCTCGAAAAATTAAGTAACTTTTATCTAACACAATAATATATGTCAAACTATCGTGACTCAAAATATATCGAACGATATGAAGATGTTGTCTTTGAGCTTGAGACGGCACTTAATACTGTAGTAGCAAATAATGCTCATCAGAGGAAAACAGGTTACCGATTTGTTGTTGATAACAGTGGAGAGACAACACCATTTGACTGGTATAATGCCCGTTTTAATGTTATTTTCAAAGAAAATAAGCTTGCAGATGGAGCTAATATTGCTGCTGCAGATCGAAATGGTATTGTTAATTCAGTTCACGCTCTTATAAACACCATTAATGTAAAAATGAATGGAATCGATGTTTATGAATGCCGTGATGCAAACCAAGCCACAAATATTAAGTCATTGCTTGAGTATTCACAGGGTTATGCTGTAAGTCAGAGAACCAATTAGTTCTTCTATCTTGACACCACCAGAGGTGCTGAAAACAGAGTGGCGCAAGCTGCTTATAACAAAGGATTCTCAGATCGTAAAGCTTTGCTTAATGATGGTGGTGAAATAACTGCAGAGATAGCATTGAACAGATACGGTTTTTTCAAGAGCTTTTGGGATGAACTCATTCCTAACTCAAAAGTAGAGGTGAACCTAACACTTGAGAGTGATGACAATCTTGTTTGGCAGGCTCGTGATGAATGTCGTGTGATACTGACTAAATTCCAGCTTATTGTTCCTCGTATTATTTTTAATTCAGCGGGAAAGTCACTGTACATGAGTAAGTATCTTGACAACAGAAAGTGGACTTACATGAGAGAAATGGTTGAGAGAGGCAATTCAACAAGACAACAGACAGCCAATTTCCGTATTTCCACAGGAATAAACAAACCCAGGCATGTCTTTGTATTCATCATCAATGATGCTAATGATTCTGATCAGACAGCCAATAAATTTCTCTATAACACTTTTGCTGTTGGTAATGACAAAACTTTGACTGATTGTTATCTTGAAGTTGGCAATGGAAATGATTATCCAGAGGTTCATTATAAACCATCAACAGAACCAACAAGAGTATTCAGAGATGTTTTGAAATATGTTCAAGCTGTAAATGATTTCAGTGAAAGTACCCTTCTCACAAGAGGAAACTTCGGTACAATATTCCCTTTCATTTATTTTGATTTGACGAAACAGAAGCAGGACATAAAAGATGGAATGACAAAACTGACTTTCAAATACACTTTAAGTGCTACAGCAGATCATGATTATAGTGTGTATGCATTGGTACTCTATGAGCAGGATATTGAGATGAGAAAGACTGATGGAAAGTTGATTCTGAGATCTATGTAAATGGAATAATTAAGTGGAATAATTAAATAAATTAAATAAATTAAAAATTATTATTTATATTAAATTGAATTGAATTTAGTATAAACATATATTATATGACTACTTATCATCCTCATGGAGTGACACTTTCACAAGGTCAGAAACAAAAGCTAGCAAAAGCTTATAGAACAAATTCAGCTGTAACATTGAGGTTATCGCATAATGAATTAACAGGTAATGATCAACTAATGTTGACTAAGAGACAAATCAATAAACTGATCAAATCAAATAGATCAGGAAAAGGTTCAGACATCAAGATATCAAAAAATCAAATCAGAAAAGCTGTTGTAGAAGGAGGTTCTCTTTGGTCCAGTCTTTTTTCAATTGGAACAAAACTATTGCCATATGCAACTAAAGCCGTAGCAAAAGCAGCTCCAGCCTTGGCAACTGGTGCTCTGTCTTCATTAGCTGGTATTGGTGTTGATAAACTATTTGGGAAGAAACAAAAAGGAGGATTTCTTATTCCTAATGCCAATTTATCCCAATTATTGAATGTAGGAAATTTATTGAATACGAGACAGATGGCTGATGTTATCCAAAAAATGCAGTATGGCGGAGATGTTATTATCAAACCAACAAAAACACAGATTGGAAATGGAATTGGAACAATACTTGCCATTATTGGAATTCCTTTAGCCATAGAAGCAATTAGAAAATTAACTGGAAAAGGTTTGCATGTTGAAAGCAGCCGTCCAAGACGGTCATTAGATGTTCACGTTCCAAATAAAAGAGGTGGAAAACATGCTATGATTCCATGGCAATCCCCACCTGTTTTTGGTACATGGGATAACCCAGTCGGTTATGGAATGAAAAAAAAAAGACAAAGGGAAAAGGGCTTCTGTTAGGCAAAGACAGTCCATTCAATTCAATTCCAATTCTAGGAACAATACTTTAAAATTCATAAATAAACGCTTATCCAACTTTGATTTAATTGATTGGGTGAAACAACTTGGAATAAAACATTTTAGAGGAGTATTTTCAAGAGACAATCTTCCTAGACAAATTAAAAACAATGAATGTGGAATAGTCAATCTTGATTCCAAAATTGGACCAGGTACTCACTGGGTTTGTTATCGCAATGGGGATAAATACTTTGAATACTTTGACTCTTTCGGTTTAATGATGCCAACAGAAGTTCAAATATATATGTTGACAAGCGGTAAACAACTTGAATACTCTGGTGATGAGATACAAGAAAGGGATTCAGTCTTGTGTGGATATTGGTGTTTGTACTATCTTCTTGAGAGACAAAAAGGCAGATCTATTCTGAATACAATACACAATTCCAAATTCAGTCCAACAGATACGAGTGTCAATCACGGGTTTATAATAAATTATTTCAAAAATATATAACTCAATGATATGAATAAATTGGTAGAGGTAACTGTTAAATTGAGTGAATGGCAAAAAAATAAAATTCACAAAGCACAACCAAATAAAACAATCATAATAAATCTGAATAAAGATTGTCTTGAAGGTTCTGACAAAATTCTTGTGAATAGAATTGCTAGTTTGATTATTCAAAACAGAAAAGGTAAAAGAGGGTTATGGGTGAAAATATTCCCGTTGAATGATATTGAAAAAAGAGAAGATGGATTCTATCTAATCTAACTCACATGTATGAAGTTAGTTCCAGTAAAAGTTGGATTAAGTGACTTTCAGAGGTTAATGATTGATCACGCTGATTTCGACAATGAAATAATATTCATCAAATTAACTCCCTTTCAAATGATTGGTGGTGATCACACATTGTTTGTTTGCTGTTTGACGAAAGAATTAATGAAATACAAAATCATGAATAATGAAGAATTTCACATCAAGTTATTTCCATCAAGTTGTGTAGAAGAGGAAAACCACCACCAAATGGATTTTATGTAATGTAATAACATATGGATTGCACTTGTGGTCTTGACAAGAATAAGAAAAATTGCTCGATGAAAGAATGTGCAAAGAGGAAGCAAATCAGATACTGGAGATTAAACAAGGTTGACTCACGTATTCTTGATTCTGCAGGATCGCCAAAAGACCTTAGCATAAAAAGACAGAAATTGATTTCTGAAAGAATTAAAAACAATGCCGCACTCAAAAAACTCAAAAATGAGATACAGTTCAGCAAGGACAAAGTCAGAAATGAACAGATTAGGAAAGAAGGAGCAGAGCGTATCAAAAAAAGAAAAGATATAAATGCCAAACTTGCAAAAGTTAACAAAGAATTGGAAAGGATGAAGTCGGACGACATCAAAGGTGGAAACTTATCTAACTTATATACAATGGTGAAATCATACTGTGTGAAACAGAAGAAAGTCACTGAATGTGTACCAGGAAGTGAAAGATATCAGAAGACTAAAAATGGTCGAACTGTGATGAAATGTACTTGTGCTGAATGTGGAATCACAAAGACTAAATTTGTCAGAAATCGGGGAAACTAATTAGCCCGTCTGAAGGGGCGGGCATAGGATCAACATTATTAACAACTGGATTAGATTTGCTTGGTCATGCGGCTCCAATGATTGGTAAAAAGGCATTGCAAGCTGGAAGATATTACGCTTCAGAAGCTCTCAGAAATCCAAAAAATCAACAGTATTTAATTGACAAAGGACTTTCCGTAGCAAAGCCTGCTATTAGTTCAGTTGGAAAACAAGCATTATTTGATTTAAGTACAAAAATACGTCCAAAGCGTGCTGATAAGAGACAAACCCATAAAACAGATATTAAAGGCATTAATTATACACGTGGTGGTGCTATTGATATTCATAAGGTTATTGGCAAGCTTCCTAAACCAAAAGCAGGTTGGACTCCAAGTAAGTATAAATATATGGGACCTTATAACCCGTTGCACGAACAGTTGGAATATGATAAAAATACAGGTGAGGTTACAAAATGGAATGTCCTACCTTACAATAAAGTAGATGAAATAGCAGCTTATCATGATATTTGTTATGATATGGGAAAAAATAAAGGTGATTGTGATAGAACAATGGTCGAGTCACTAGATCAAATACCATATGGTGAGATGCCAAAATGGGGTCAAACAGCCAGATTCTTAATTGACAAAAAACAGAAACTTGGTCTCGGCATTTCAAAAAACGGAAAAAGCCGTCGAGTGAAGAAAACTGGCAAGAAAAACTAGCTGATGAATTACATGCACCCATAAAACGAAATTTCACTCGGCGGCGTGTGATTGTAAATAAAATTGATGAAATATGGGCAAGTGATCTAGTTGAAATGCAACAGTTCAGTAAATGGAATAAAGGTTATCGATATCTTCTTATGGTTATTGATGTCTTCAGCAAATATGGTTGGATTGTCCCATTGAAGGATAAGAAAGGTGAATCTGTCACTGAAGCATTCAAAACAATATTCAAGGAAGGCAGAAAACCACAATATCTATGGGTTGATAAAGGTAAAGAATTCTATAACAAACACTTGAAAGACCTATTAGAGAAACATAGTGTACAGATGTACTCAACTGAGAATGAAGAGAAGTCATCAGTAGTTGAAAGATGGAATAGGACAATCAAGTCCAAAATGTGGAAGCAGTTCACTGTTCAAGGTAATACACAGTATTTAGACATGTTACCAAAATTAGTGAAACAGTATAATAATACCAAACATTCAAGCATAAAGATGACACCCGTTGAAGCATCTGATAAGAGGAATGAAGGAACTGTTTACTTCAATTTGTATGGTGATATGAAGCCATTATCAGCTAAACCAAAATTCAAGGTTGGTGACAAGGTCCTAATATCTAAGTATAAACGGAATGTGTTCGACAAGGGCTATACACCAAATTGGACAGAAGAAGTGTTTACAGTTGATAAGATCCAGTACACTAATCCAATAACATACAAACTAAAAGATTTCAACGATGAAGAAATACAAGGGAGTTTTTATGAACCTGAGTTATTAAAGGCTAAACAGGATGTTTTCCGTATTGATAAAGTCATTCGCAGAGATTACAAGAAGAAACAAGCTTTGGTGAAGTGGAAGGGATATAGTGATGACTTCAACAGTTGGATACCAATTAGGGATTTAAAAGAAATATTATAAAGAGAAAATTATCTAACATATATAAGTGGACCTTACAGTATTCTGTTATTTGCTATTATGTAGCCAAAAATATAATTGTTTCTGGCTATTTAAAACACAGGTCGAAAATCAATTAAAAATAAATTATTATAATATAATATACAAATGCAAAAATATTCCTATGATAATAAAGAATTAGATGTATCAATAGATTGTTATATTGATGATAAAAATGATATATGGTTCAGAGGTAGAGACATAGCTAAAATCTTAAAGCACACAAACACTTGTAAAGCCATTCGTGATCATGTTGATTCTGAAGATAAAATCTTATTAGACTTTGAACTGTCCATAAATTCGAAAATGAAAATAAAGTCAACTTTCGCTGAGGTTATCGAAAAAACTTTCAAATGTATTTTTATAAATGAAACAGGATTTTATTCACTTTTATTTTCATCCAAAAAACAAGAAGCCAAAAAAATCAAACATTGGGTTACATCAAAAGTATTACCATCAATCAGAAAACAAATATATCACAAGCAGTTCAATGACAGAAACAATAACATGCTATTGATTGAAAATGAAAATGATTTACACTGCAAGATTGTATCATTTATCAGAAAAAAATACGAAGATGCTTTAATGATTGCTGGTCTAGGTGAAAATCAAATAAGCTCAAATATGAGAATCAAAAGTTATAACAAAGGATATATGTCTGGACAATGTGATTTGATGTTAATGAATCCAACTGAAAAATACAATGCTTTATGTCTTGAATTTAAAAGCCCAACCGGTGTATATCAAGTGTCGGATAAACAAACAATCATGAAGCAAAAGTATGAAAAAAACAAATGCAGATATATCATGAGCAATTGCTTTGAAGATTTAATTCATGAAATAACCAAACACATGGAAGAAAGCAAATTATACTTGTCAAGAAGAGAAAGATGATTTAAACGAACCTATAATACATTTAAAATTATATCTATAGTATTATATAGAAATGGAAAATCAAAATGTTAAAAGAGGTCGTGGAAGACCAGTAATCTATAATGATGAAGAAAGAAAAAAAGCTATAACAAAGTCCAAGACAAAATATATGTTGAAGAAGGAGTGGTATTGTGACATTTGCAAGATGGGGATAAATTACACTCTAGCTGGAAAATGGTGTCACATGAAAACAAAAAAGCATCAAAAAAATATTATTCAATAATTACAGTTCGGAGGATCCTGTGTTAGGATCACCTGAATTCA
Organism: Pachyseris speciosa; assembly: GCA_016490735.1. Taxonomy (NCBI): domain Eukaryota; kingdom Metazoa; phylum Cnidaria; class Anthozoa; order Scleractinia; family Pachyseridae; genus Pachyseris; species Pachyseris speciosa. The sequence goes on from JAEMWC010000473.1 coordinate 563,349, forward strand.
ATCAGATTTAAAAAACAGATTAAACCCATTTAAAAAGAAAATAATTTACTATAGTATAAATGGAAAAATTTATCAAAACTAATAATAGTATGGACAAGAAAAGTCTTAAAAAATTGAGCAAATCTAAGCTCATCAATTTGCTGTTGAAGCAGCAGAAGAAGCCAAAAGTTATTGTGGTGGATGATACCAAACAAACGCCAAAAACCAAACCGGTACCATCACCAAGAACTTATAAACCAAGACAAACAGTCAGAGAATTGGTTGATTACTTCGAGAGGAAAAGATTACCAGCTCCACCAGCAGAGTGGTTGGAGGAGATAGAACAATTGAAAAAGAAACCAGTCCCAGCACCGAGAACCAAAAAGGTTGTTCAAAAACCAGCGATTGCACCCAGAACTAAGATAGTACAAACAGAGAAAGCTCTAAAGGGCTTCACAAAGTCTTATGAAATCAGTATAAAAAATAACAAAGACCCGCTTGCGCAACTACAAAATACAAGAAAGGCTGTTGCATATAATATTATAAAATTGTTGAATGAAATTAAAGGTCTCAAATTCGTTGAAACACTGAAAGTAGAATTCAAAAAATGACGGATGGAAGTCCAGAGTTTAAAACCGCATATTTCAACAGTGTAGCTCAAACAATCATCAATAACCTGGAAATAGCAGAATCTCTAGAATCATCAAAACAGCAAATCTTGAATAAGATAGCTCAATGGGTATCTGAAGGTTCAGGTTGGACTATTGAATCTGTTGAACACCATTATCTAAATACAGTCAAATATGAGCCAATGAAGGGCTCCTCATACATAAAACTGCCTAATGAACTCAGAAACAGTGCAAAGGGTTTGATCAATATGAAAAACAAAAATAATGAATGCTTCAGATGGTGCCACATCAGACATTTGAATCCACAAGACAAATACCCACAGAGGATTAAAAAAGTTGATAAACAGTATATCAACAAATTGGATTATTCTGGAATTGAATTTCCAGTGACAACCAAACATTACAACAAAATAGAAAAACAAAATGAGATCAATATCAATGTTTTCGGTTATGAGGACAAACAACCATACCCAATTTTTGTCTCAAAAGAGAAATATGCAGACTGCTTGAATCTGCTTCTCATAACAGAAAATGAAAACAAGCATTATGTGCTAATCAATGATTTCAACAAGTTTATGTACAATCAAACAAAGCACAAAGAAAGAAAACACTTTTGTATGCACTGTCTTCAATGCTTCAGCTCAGAAAGGGTATTGAATGATCACAAGGACAACTGTTTGCTGGTTAATGGCACACAAGCTGTGAAAATGCCAAACAAAGATAACAACATGCTGAAATTCAACAATTACCATAAACAACAGCAGGTACCATTTGTGATCTATGCTGATTTTGAGGCCATCACTGAAAAAATACACGGTTGCCAACCCAACAATGATAAATCATATACTGAAGCCTATCAGAAGCATACTGATTGTGGATATGGTTACAAAGTTGTTTGTTGTTATGATGATAAATACAGCAGACCAATACAAATATATAGGGGTGAAAAGGCTGTGTACAAATTCATGGAAGCTGTGCTTGAGGAAGTTAAATATTGCAAGAAGATTGTGAAAAAAGAATTCAACAAACCATTAAAATGACAAAAGATGATGAGGAGAAATTCCAAAAAGCCAAAGTTTGTCACATTTGTGATAAAAAATATACTGACAAAGATATTCGAGTACGAGATCACTGTCATATTACTGGCCAGTATAGAGGATCAGCTCATCAAGAATGTAACCTGAAACTTAGAGTTAATCCAGAAGAAATAAAGATACCTGTTATATTTCACAATCTAAGAGGTTATGATAGTCATTTTATTATGCAGGAGATTGGAGCCATTGTCAAGAAACACACCTATACAAATAAGAAAGGTGAGAAGTGTCAGATGACAATCAATGCTATTCCAAACAATATGGAGAAGTATATGGCTTTCATGCTTGGTAATCACTTGACCTTCATTGATAGCTTCCAGTTCATGAGCTCTAGTTTGGAAAAACTTGTCAGCAATCTTCCAAAAGAAGCCTTGAAATATACCTCACAAGAGTTCAAGGGAAAGGATCTTAATTTGATGGCACAGAAAGGTGTTTATCCTTATGACTATATGGATAGTTTCAATAAATTTAACCAAAAGCTGCCTTCAAAAGAAGAATTCTACAGTATATTGAGTGATGAGCATATATCAGATGAAGACTATGCGCATGCTCAGACTGTTTGGAATGCATTCTCTTTGAAAAATATGGGTGAGTATTATGATCTGTACCTTAAATCAGACATCCTACTGTTGGCTGATGTATTTGAAAACTTCAGGAAAGCATGTCTTGAGTACTACAAACTGGACCCGTGTCACTATTTCACATCTCCCGGTTTGTCATGGGATGCTATGCTGAAGATGACCAACATCAAACTAGAATTGATGACTGACATTGATATGTTCCAGTTCATTGAAAAGGGTCTGCGAGGTGGTATCAGCTATATAGCCAACCGTTATGGTAAAGCAAATAATAAGTACATGAAAGAGTACAATGAGAAGGCGCCCTCAAAGTACATCATGTATCTTGATGCCAACAATTTGTATGGTTGGGCAATGAGTCAATACCTTCCAACTGGCGGATTCAGATGGATGACTGAGAATAAAATAAACAATCTCAACCTTGTGAATGATATATGATATGAATCATATATGAACTGCGGAAATGAAATCAAATGAAGAATGATCCTCGCAGTTGTGAACGCAATTTATGCAATTGCGAAAAGAAGCCTGAAAAAAATTCAGGACTTCAACGGGGTTCGAACCCGTGACCTCGCGATTACCGGTGCGATGCTCTAACCAACTGAGCTATGAAGCCACTGACGTTGGGAGCAGGTCAATTGTGGGTTCATATGTTCCCGTGAAAGAAATGAGTGTGAATAATATATGATATGAATCATATATGAACTGCGGAAATGAAATCAAATGAAGAATGATCCTCGCAGTTGTGAACGCAATTTATGCAATTGCGAAAAGAAGCCTGAAAAAAATTCAGGACTTCAACGGGGTTCGAACCCGTGACCTCGCGATTACCGGTGCGATGCTCTAACCAACTGAGCTATGAAGCCACTGACGTTGGGAGCAGGTCAATTGTGGGTTCATATGTTCCCGTGAAAGAAATGAGTGTGAATAATATATGATATGAATCATATATGAACTGCGGAAATGAAATCAAATGAAGAATGATCCTCGCAGTTGTGAACGCAATTTATGCAATTGCGAAAAGAAGCCTGAAAAAAATTCAGGACTTCAACGGGGTTCGAACCCGTGACCTCGCGATTACCGGTGCGATGCTCTAACCAACTGAGCTATGAAGCCACTGACGTTGGGAGCAGGTCAATTGTGGGTTCATATGTTCCCGTGAAAGAAATGAGTGTGAATGATATATGATATGAATCATATATGAACTGCGGAAATGAAATCAAATGAAGAATGATCCTCGCAGTTGTGAACGCAATTTATGCAATTGCGAAAAGAAGCCTGAAAAAAATTCAGGACTTCAACGGGGTTCGAACCCGTGACCTCGCGATTACCGGTGCGATGCTCTAACCAACTGAGCTATGAAGCCACTGACGTTGGGAGCAGGTCAATTGTGGGTTCATATGTTCCCGTGAAAGAAATGAGTGTGAATGATATATGATATGAATCATATATGAACTGCGGAAATGAAATCAAATGAAGAATGATCCTCGCAGTTGTGAACGCAATTTATGCAATTGCGAAAAGAAGCCTGAAAAAAAATTCAGGACTTCAACGGGGTTCGAACCCGTGACCTCGCGATTACCGGTGCGATGCTCTAACCAACTGAGCTATGAAGCCACTGACGTTGGGAGCAGGTCAATTGTGGGTTCATATGTTCCCGTGAAAGAAATGAGTGTGAATGATATATGATATGAATCATATATGAACTGCGGAAATGAAATCAAATGAAGAATGATCCTCGCAGTTGTGAACGCAATTTATGCAATTGCGAAAAGAAGCCTGAAAAAAATTCAGGACTTCAACGGGGTTCGAACCCGTGACCTCGCGATTACCGGTGCGATGCTCTAACCAACTGAGCTATGAAGCCACTGACGTTGGGAGCAGGTCAATTGTGGGTTCATATGTTCCCGTGAAAGAAATGAGTGTGAATGATATATGATATGAATCATATATGAACTGCGGAAATGAAATCAAATGAAGAATGATCCTCGCAGTTGTGAACGCAATTTATGCAATTGCGAAAAGAAGCCTGAAAAAAATTCAGGACTTCAACGGGGTTCGAACCCGTGACCTCGCGATTACCGGTGCGATGCTCTAACCAACTGAGCTATGAAGCCACTGACGTTGGGAGCAGGTCAATTGTGGGTTCATATGTTCCCGTGAAAGAAATGAGTGTGAATGATATATGATATGAATCATATATGAACTGCGGAAATGAAATCAAATGAAGAATGATCCTCGCAGTTGTGAACGCAATTTATGCAATTGCGAAAAGAAGCCTGAAAAAAATTCAGGACTTCAACGGGGTTCGAACCCGTGACCTCGCGATTACCGGTGCGATGCTCTAACCAACTGAGCTATGAAGCCACTGACGTTGGGAGCAGGTCAATTGTGGGTTCATATGTTCCCGTGAAAGAAATGAGTGTGAATGATATATGATATGAATCATATATGAACTGCGGAAATGAAATCAAATGAAGAATGATCCTCGCAGTTGTGAACGCAATTTATGCAATTGCGAAAAGAAGCCTGAAAAAAAATTCAGGACTTCAACGGGGTTCGAACCCGTGACCTCGCGATTACCGGTGGAATGTGTATTCTAGATCTTAGTAAGACACTAATGTATGATTTCCATTATAATTACATTAAACAAAAGTATGGTAATAAGGCTAAGTTGCTCTTCACTGATACAGACAGTTTGACATATGAGATTGAAGCTGAAGATGTCTATAGGGATTTCTGGAATGATAAAGATAAATTTGACAACAGTGACTACCCTGAAAGCTCGCCGTATTTCAATAAGACCAATAAAAAAGTAATTGGTAAATTCAAAGATGAGGCTGCAGGAATACCAATTTGTGAATTCATCGGTCTACGATCGAAAATGTATAGCTATATGAATGATAACCAAAAAGGAGGAAAAACAGCAAAAGGAATCAAAAAGATTATTATAAAAAAGAACATCAAACATGAAAATTATAAGGAGACACTATTTAATAATAAACAGATGCATCATACAATGAAAACAATCAGAAGTGAAAACCATCAATTAGGAAGCTATGAAATCAACAAAGTATCACTCAGTTGCTTCGATGACAAAAGATATATATCAAAAGACGGAATCAACAGTTACGCATACGGGCACTATGCCATCAAAAACTAAATTATCTTCAACTGAAAAGTCTGATCAGATCCCATAAGACTTTCAATAACCATAATACTATCCTGAATTTTCTGACATACAGATTCAAATCTTGCAGTAAGCTGTTCCAGTGATGGAGCCATAATGCTTTCGTTGCAATTACTCAACTCAAACTCAAACTCAAACTCAAAGTTTTTACCAAATGAGTAATTTATGGGTATATTTCTGATTGGTTAGAAAAATCATGCGACCGTCACGTGAGTTATAATATTAGCTATAGGCGATGACTCATTTCCTGTTTTTCCGAGAATGTCACGCTTGGTGGTTTTCCGAGAATTTCAAAAAGTATAACTATAGATTTCCATCAGATTGAACTACTATAGATTTCATCAGATTAAACAACTATAGATTTCCATCAGATTGAACTACTATAGATTCCATCAGATTAAACAACTATAGATTTCATCAGATTGAACTACTATAGATTTCATCATGTGCTGGTACCAGAAATGTATAAAAACATATAGATTACCAACAAATGACGAGTAGTATAGGAGTTGGGGGGTATCGAGATCATTTTGATTCAAAATGGTCTCGTACCCCCAACTCCTATACTACTCGCGTATGTATAATTGGTTGAAAAACCTCGTACCATCTTCTCATTCATTTAGAAGCAAGACCAAAAGCAATGGCTAGTTACGAGCGCGCAATCTTCTGCGTTTGGCGCCGTTCGCATGTAATTACTTCAAATTGTGATGTGTAGTTTCACGTTTTATTCGAATGTCAGCCCAAACTCGCTCGTGAGATACTTCTTGTGTGAATCTCGAAGGCTATCTTTAACATCATTAGGAATTTCTACCTAATCGACCGAAAAATAAGGAAATCTGTTGGTTAGACACTTCTTCGTGGCATGGTAGTATCTCACAGTTTCTTGACGGGAAGGTCTACAATTGGACCAATCACCATTGACTGGAAACATCCACCGTTCCTTGTGTGAAAATGTAATGCCAAAGGGGATGACCTTCTTTCGGTGACAAAAGTCCAAATGGCATGACTAGCATCTTTTTGCCCCGTCTGTGAGGAGCATCAACATAAATGAATTCTTGTTGTGGTATATCTCGGTGTACAATGGGTTTGTGTTTCCTTGCTCCTCTTCCGTGCGGATGATTGTGCCCGTCAGGGATGTTTCTTTACCTCTCGCTGGTCGATACGGATATTTGTTTTTCCCACCCTTTTCCCCGGTGCTATCTCCTTCCTGACCTCGTATTCGGCAAATGCCGTCTTGCTATGACCTTTTCTTGATTTTTTTCTGATAAAATTAAGGTGGACACAGAGAATGGACATCAATGCTGCTACCGCTAGGGAATGCTTGCAAATGCTACCTTCCACACACGCAAGTGGCATGATCGCTGTATACAGAAACCTGTACGGTTCCGTACTTTGAGCTGGGCTTGCAACTTCAAATTGGAAAAAAAAAAATTCAAATTGACAGCACTGCCGGTCTGTAAACTTGCCTTTCGCTGAATGACTGTGGGGTGCTTTAAGAGATACAAGACTTCCTTTTTCAAGGCCTCTGCATTTTCTTCGGAATAACCGTGACTATTGACCAGTTCTTTAACGATGTCTCTATCTAACGACCTAAATTCTGTTGTTTCGTCAGCACGTGAAGATTCAAACGACGGCTAGGGTACATCTTTCTGTTTGAAGACATCATTCACCGAAAGCTTCTGAATGCCGAGGACGTAATCCTTCCTCATCTCGGGTGTCCATTCAAACCACACATCAGCTGGCACTTGTAGATAACTAGCGTGATCTGCAAGAACGTACTCGTCACTGACCCCAGCGATGGCAGATTGCATTTCTTCCATTTGATGCGCGTGGACAACCTCAAACACGTTTTCCATAAACTAAATCTTGTTCAGCTGCGAAACACAAGGATTTTCTTTCAAGGAGGTTTCTTTCGCAGATTTCATGACATTGTTCATGGACTCTGAATTGTTAGTGTAACAATGCAGCGGTTTACCATTATCCCCAACCGCTATTCCCGCCTCCTTTCGAACTTTTCAATGTTTTAACGTCAAATAAAGCGTTTTAGTGAGTGTCTTCGTTTTGTAGTTTGAGGGGTCGAGGTAAAACTACACAACGAAGACCCCATCGATTTCAATGGTTTAGCGTCAAATAAAGCGTTTTAGCGAGGTCTTCGTTTTATAGTTTGAGGGGGGTAAAACTACAAAACGAAGACCCCATCGTTTTCAATGTTTTAGCGTCAAATAAAGCGTTTTAGCACGTTCCATTCTATTTGAGCTTCAGCTGTATGGGATTTTGACCGACTTTGAACCGCTGTAACACCGCTACCAAGAGGCGGATTTCCGCAACGAAAATGTCTTTCAAAAGACATTTGTATTGATATTATTTTCCTGAAGTATAACGAACAGATTCAGACTACAACGACCGTAAACGAATTTTTAAGATTTCACACAAACCTCTGCAATCAAAATTATGCAAATTACCGCGAATTTAGAAGCCACATGAGAAGATTTATAATTCTAATATAAGGACGTCGTACCTTCGTTAATGGCCTTATTTTCCGTTAAGGGCGTCTTCCACTCAAGACCACCTAATTCTCCAAAATCAAACTAACTCAGTGGAAATGAACATCATGCAACTTGTTGCCATGAATGATGACAAACGCAACGATGAATGAGTCTCTTGTTGCCATAGCAACAGAACAAGCTTTTGTCAAATATCTTTAATTGTGCTTCCTCGGTAAAAATAATTGAGCAGAAACACTTAGTCAGTGAGGCAGGAAACATTTTTTTTACAAATTATGTATGTATTGATCTATGCTGTGAACTTACACTTGTGGACTGACTGGTTACTTGCAGAGAGAAAAATCTTCAAAGTTTCACTTTGTCAAAAATGGGTATTTTCTGCCCATACCTACCATCAGTCTTTCAAATGTTATGAAAGAACAATTCAACAGATTGGCTTTATTTTGGATCATTGCATGGAAGGTTTGTGTACCTCTAATTTGATCCCTAAAAAGCTGGTAAAAGTAAAATCATGAAAAGCAAATAATTGTTGCCATCTACAAATTCCATGCCAGTTTCAAATTTCAAACCTGCATAGGGTCACAAAAAAAACTGCTGTGGTCAGGTTTTGCCATCTTTTCCGGCCCAGTAATATCACAGCAAAAGTGTTTGTTACACATGGAGAAAAGGGTAAAAAATCAAACAGGCATGACAGTGCACTTCTCCAGCAAAGTAATAGCATACAGATAGGATGTAAACAACATATCAGCTTAAAACTAGTGCAAGAATTAAATGAAAATCTTGCCTCGCAAACGAGCAGTCTGAACAAATCTTTTTATGACTCAATCCTTTATTTAGAGAATAAACATTACAAAACAGGTCTTCTGCTTTCAAATTAAGGTGGAAGTTTGAGGGAAAAGGCAAACAATAGCTCTCTCAGCTCCTTTTTTATCAGCAACCTCAACCAAGCAGCCAAACAGCAAGAATCTGCCCCCATTGCATCCTGGGAGGTTCCACATATCTTTGAGCGGGAAAGGCTCTTCCAAAACAATTTACCATTTTCTTTTAAGTCTCAGACCAGGCTTCAATCCTGCACCAAAAGTTGTTCGGGCACCTTCAGCATTCAATGAAACTTCCCCCAGTGAAGATTGGAGCCCGGTGAGACAGGGCACATCTGCTTTTAGGCCCCTTGTCCACGAATAACAAACTGTCAGCAGATTCAAGCGAGCGTTCGAACAAAGTTTGTTGTATTCGCAGTGCCAATAAGCGGTTCTTTGGAATTGGCAAGGTTTAAGCCTTCTCAGCCCTTAATGATGAGCTCAGACACCAGCAAATGACCCAAAACACAATAATTTAGGGCAATTTTGACTATTCCGAGGAAAATTCTGCAAATGATTCAGCCGACCAGAGAGTGAGTCCAAATGAGCCGAGTATGGCCACATGACCAGCAGTCATGTGACAAGATACACGCATAATTATACCCAGTCCTCCATCAAATCTTTGGAGAAATAAGAGTTTTAATACCCCCCCCCCCCCCAACGCACTTTTAGCAAAAAACTCATGGTTTCTTCATATGCTCTTCAGTGGAAGACCACCTTAAGAGTAATGGTAAATGTTGGAAATCCGCGGTTCAAAGTCAGTCAAATCCCATACATTTACTGTAATTTTAGACGCGTTTGCCCCCCAGTTAATATGGCGCCAAAAACCGTGGAACCATCTACTGCAAATATGAGTGATTATACTTAAAGGGAACCTGAGTTCTTACAACAAATTGACCCTAATTTGTCGAAAATAATTACTAGTTTTCAAATTTAGTATATAACGTGGAAATTGCATAAAAGTGCAAAAACAATTTGGTATCATTAACGCCTTTTTTCACTTTTAAATTTCCGGGCGCCGCCAGTTTTGATTTCGTGACATCAACTGATTGCAGCTATAGGGGGATTCATGCTTACGTCATTGTTTACATTTGTGCTCATTTGCATACGGCTTTGATTACAGAAGGAAACATGTTAGATGTGATTTGGCTCCAGGCAGCTAAAGAGCTAGTGAAATTTAATACATTGTGAAATTCTTAGCTCTATAGGTGTAGTATTCAAGGAGATGTTGCCTTCCAAAAACTGCAAAATTTCTGGGTAGCAAAAGCACTTAGAGCAAAATTTTGAGTTTTTAAACCCGCGTTGCACAAAAAGTATTCAATGCATGAGGCTCATATTCATTGGCAGAGTTATTCATACTATGACCTTTCAATATTCAGAACTGATTTATTTGTACCTCCATCAGAAACTGAATTGTTCATGCTAGTGAGGCAAATATTGTAAACAAGGATTTCCCTATTGTCGGGAAGCGAATAAAGCAGAAAATCATGTGTTTAACAGTTGGGCAACCATTACACGTCATGAAATCCAAAATGGCCGCGCCCAGGGAATTTAAACAGAAAATAGACGATGATGATATCGAATTTTTTGTACACTGATCTAGTAATTATTTCCTACAATTTAGCGTCAACTCGTTGTAAGAGTGGACGTTCCTTTAAAATCTTCACGGATACAGTCGACATGAAGTATTTTGGCCGGAAAGTAGAACTGGGCAACATAATCAACACTGAGTTCCCTGAACAGTATGGGGTGTTTTGATACCATTCAGTACTTCATTAGACTGAATTCGAGAAAAAAGCTTTTTTTCAATGAATGGAGCACATTTCTTGTAGCTACAAGTACTTGACTGTTTGTTGCAATAGATCGATATTTTTCAAATGGCTAACAACGCTAGCAAATCCTGCTTTGTGATTGGCTATTAAATTACATACTTACTTATCCTCTCCCCGTCGGGACCGGCTTTTCAAAGATAGTTTACAATGCTTCTCTAGGGTGAGATCGGACGTCAGCCTGTAAAGGCGCCTCTGGCTGCCGCTATCAGTCCATATTTGATCTCACCCACTCATCCAACCCACACATGAATGTCAAAGAGAGATGAAGGTAGAGATAGACCACCACACTGGGAACTATGTCCCCTACTCTTATTGAACAATGTGTGGGTTCTTTAACGTCCCACAGTTTATTAGGTACAAGTGTTGTGAGACGGGACCTACGGTTTATCGTCCTTATCCGAGAAGACTAGAAAGTCTAACCATTTGCAGATGTTATTACAAAGGCAGCACTTTTCTCCTCAATTATTTAAAGACCCTAAGTGTTGGTCCGGCCGGGGTTTGAACCCGCACCTCCCGCCGGTGCTCTACCACTGAGCTAACCGGTCGACGGTTAGCCAAGCTGATGGGATGGAGCTATATTTTGATGTCGTCTCTTGCTTGACTTTTATCGCTAAAAAGCAAAATTACTAAGGAAAATTCTTTGTGCGTAATAATAATAATAATAATAATAATAATAATGTGAGTGATAAACCTGTTTATCAGGATTAAATATATATTACGAAAATGCCAGGTCACACCCATGTATAATTTCTGGAAGCTAAGTGTTACTTCATTATTCTAGCGAGCTAGCACCTGCAGCAGTATTAGTATTGTACAATTTCTCTTTAGCTTTTAAAATGGCGAGCTTTGATTTTAAGTCTCGGTGTGAAGCTAACCAACTCCCCGAGACCAACTCAAAGACCTCAAAGGAGCTACCATTGAGATTCTGAAAAAAGAGGATTTCGATAGAGAGGAGGCCTTGAAACTCCTTGCTTTAAACGATACAGAGGCGGGAATTGGGCCTTAGCGTATACATACATACATACATACATACATACATACATACCTACGTACATACATACATACATACATACATACATACTTTATTTATTTAGACACGGTAAAAACCTGTGAAAACTTTTCAAGGCCGGGAAAAAATTCGTTTATTTCTGGCAAGAAATAGCCTTAAATAATTTAGCGTGACCACTTCTTGTAGTTTTTGGTAAATTGTTAATCGAGTACGCAAAATGACCCTGGAAAATTCCAACATCGTTTTTCTCACCACCAAATGACCATGGAAATTTCCAACGTCGTTTTTCTTGTGAATGATATATGAAATGAATCATATATGAACTGCGGAAATGAAATCAAATGAAGAATGATCCTCGCAGTTGTGAACGCAATTTATACAATTGCGAAAAGAAGCCTGAAAAAAATCAAGGGGGTTTGAACCCGTGACCTCGCGATTACCGGTGCGATGCTCTAACCAACTGAGCTATGAAGCCACTGACGTTGGGAGCAGGTCAATTATGGGTTCATATGTTCCCGTGAAAGAAATGAGTGTGAATGATATATGAAATGAATCATATATGAACTGTGGAAATGAAATCTTACCACCAAATGACCATGGAAATTTCCAACGTCGTTTTTTCAACACTAAATGGCCATGGAAATTTCCAACGTCGTTTAATTCAACACTAAATGACCTTGGAAATTTCCAACGTCACATTTTAAAGCTACATAAACGCGTGCAAGGCCTCTTGGACGAACATGGGTCTTTAAAGAATATCAAAGCCGCTCGCAGAGTCTCCTTCCTCTTCCCAATTTTTCTAGGAAGATTGAAGTAAGTACGTGTGGTGGTGTGGTCGCGAAAAGGTGTTCGTTACGTCGATTGCGCGCCACAAGAATGTTCGGCCTCCGAAGACCACCCTCGCCGCAAAATTCAACTTGCCGACAAGGCTTTGCAAATCTTGCTTTGTGATTGATCGCCTTATCAATGTGTTACTGAGTAGTTCTCGCAGTTCGTATAGTTTGCTCTCTGGCAAGTAAAGTTGCCTGAGCAGTGTATCGATTTCTATTCCCAGAAAAGTTGAGTGGGACCAACTGCTTAATCCCAGTTTATGCTACAGCCATGTTCGCGCAAAAGGTGGATAGTTCATGATAAGCCAGTTCGCACTCATGTCTGCTATTGCCAATAATAAGAAAATCATCTAGATATGCGGGGATTATGTTGAATCTTCGTCGGACCATCATGGGCGTGACTGCTTGTGTCAACCTGTTTAAAATTTCCAGTGATTTTGCGGCCCCTAAGGGGAGTTGGTTGTCATATATAAAATATGTGATATGATTGTCCCCTTGAAATTGCCAGGCAAGTCCAGTTGCGCAGTAGTTCGATTGATGTATTGGCGCATGGCGATACGCGCGTTTGTTGCAGTAGGCGTTTGGTTTAATCTTTGATACTGCTTGAAAGAGAAGTGTTGCGTCGTGGCATAGGAATTGACATTGGGCTGTATGCTGCGGTCTGCTGCAATCACGAATGAGCCTGACTGATTTTATTAGTCTGTGGTTTGGGGATAGCCCGAATGCGCTAACAATAGTGGGTTTAGCTCGTTTTACTACGTAATTACCGTTGCTAATTTCCTCGCGAATTTGTTTCTCTACTTCATCGGGCAAATTGCTTGCGGTCGCTGACTAAAAAGCTATTGCTGGGGATAATCTGAAAGCCGTTTGAGAGTCCGTTTATGATAACATCACTGTCGGGATCATTTTCAAGGTTCCGTATCCAGGGCTGTTTATTCAAGGGGGAGGTGATTGCCGCTGTGCCTATTGGCTGTCACGCAGTAAGGATTGTGTGATGCTCGTGCTATGGGTGTCCTTGATGACGGTTTGGTACTAAGCAAACGTGCCGAAAACGACAGCTAGACCAATGCCATCTGTGAGGGAATAGTCCAGTTTCGAGTTCGCCATGAGCGCTGAATAAAAAGTACTGGGAACGCATTTGCACAGCGTTAGCGTCGACCAAAAGTAAAATATTCAAGGTGCCACAAATTTGAAAATTAAACAGATGACAGAGCTGTAAACAGGCCATCTTCCCGATGGAGTTTGTGAATATTTTACTTTTGGTCGAGGCTAACGCTTTGCAAATGCGTTCTCAGTATTCAGCGGTCATGGCGAACTCGAAACTAGACTATTAAACTGATGGCAAATAGGATTTGTCTGGGTTGCCTGTGGTTGGCGGTATGGGCGTAGAGGAAGTTTCTGTGATGCGGCTGCGCCTGGAATCGAAGTGCGACGCCTAACTTAAAATCTGGTATGAAAGTGCTGGGAGTCACTTCCCCATCGAAAACCATACTCGCACTGTAATTTACGATATTCGTTATCGTAGGCAACCACCGAAGCAAGTGTGTGAGACTCGAGGAGCTCAGCGAATTTCACCGTGTATGCCAAGTAATCGGCCATGTCGGAAGTGGTCGCCGATAGTTTTTCCGTCGTTAGGAGTTCGTGCATAATTCGCGAGTTTGCGGCAACCCACATTGGTAGGGTAATTTGTTCCAATTTAGGCTTTCCTTTCGCCTCACGGAAAACAGTCTTTGCCCCGCTCGCCGAATTGTTTCCAATTTCTCAGTGTTCTTCTTCGCTGTGGTCATAAGTTCCCAGGTTAACAACCTGCTACCTTTTTCTGACGGCCCAGAAACATGTGTGGGTCGTTGTTCAGTCGTGAAAGGGTGGATGAGTTGAAAGTCGCTGGCGTTTGGCCTGATCTGCCGTGAAGTCAATTGATCCGAGGGTCAGAATAGAATCTGACAGTGTACCCGCTCCTTCTATTTTCTTTATAATTTCTTCAAGTCCGCCATCCTTTGCTAGGGATTTGGACTGGGTGAATGCTTTCGTCTCTTGATGCTTCAACATTCTCAAGGCAGCTTCAAAAACTCGCTTCTGGCCTATCCATTATTCCGACCGTTGCCAAAATTGTCGAAAAAATTATATACGACCAGCTTTGTGACTATCTTAATGATAACAACTTATTAACTCACTGCCAATCTGGATTCCGATCATTACACAGTACACTCACTACATTGATTTTGAAGCCACTAATAGTTGGTCGGTCAATATCGATAATGGCCTTGTAAATGGTGTAATTTTCATCGATCTGAAAAAAGCCTTCGACACTTTCGACAATAGTATCCTTATACGAAAGCTTCGGAAATATGGCGTTGACACGAGTAGTCTCAAATGGTTTGAATCATATCTTTGGGACCGAAGCCAAAAATGCAGCACAAATGGCCATTTATCAAATACTGCCCCAGTTTCTTGTGGCATCCCACAAGGTAGCAATCTTGGTCCACTCCTATTCTTAGTCTACATTAATGATCTTCCCAATTGCCTCACTTCAGCTTCTCCTAGAATTTTCGCCAATGATACTAATATAACCTTCGCTGCCAGTACAATGACTGATCTTGAGAATGCTGTAAACGTAGAGCAAACAAGAGGCTACAATTAGCCTAAACCCGGGCTTGCAAAAAACAGTATTGTATCCCTAACTTAGTGCTAAACAAAAGAATAGAGGGAAGTCTGTCTTTCTTACATCGGACGCATTGTGTTTAGCTTGTGTTGGAGTCTATTTCTTTAGACCCCTATCAACATATATTCCTCTAAAATACAGCTCAACCATTAAGCACAATAATTATCACACTTGTAAAAAATATTTCTAAAAGAACAAGAAAAAGAGAAACAGAAAAAATAAAGCCCGTGATATATACCACTAAAAGACATCGAACCCGGGTTAGCTGCGTCACAGTCAGGAACAATGACCTTTAGGCCACAGAGGCTTATCGTTATGCAAAATGATAAAAATAGTGTATTGATTCCAAAAAAAACTAAGCACACTTGTTTTCGCTTCGATGGATAATTGTTTGAGAAAGGAAACGCTTATCGAACGATGTAGGATTTTTTCGCATAAATGTGAATGGAGTCTCGGTGAAATGTGAGTAGAAAATTAATTAGCAGAGTGAAACTGTTTACAAATACGTCAATCCAGGGTCATTTGAAACACAAGAAAGGAACGTTTCTGGACAGTTTCAAGGGACGCTAATACATTTGTAAAAACTAATCGCTTATCAGTCAAAAATTAAAGTCCAGAAATTAAAATAGTAAATTAACTAGCTCTCAAAGTCTCAGGGGTGTGTGATATCCCGTACTTGAGTTATTCAACAAAATGTACATCTCGGATACGGGGAACACGGCAGTCCACCTGGAGTTAAATTTTGGTCATGTTAAAAGCTTTCTTCTCGCTGTTGAACTTGCAAACATTCGTATAGACACTTCTCTTAACATATTAGTTGTTCAGACTTCAAAGACACAAGGTGAATCGACGTTTTCCGATACGTGACAACAAGTATCATTCTTGCTGTTGATATGAGATTTATACTTCCCGAATCACTCGGCCGTGAAAGGTCAAACTCCCTTTGTCTGTAGTCTCTAATTTTTGGCGCTCCCCTCGCGTCGCGTCTCCTCGCAACTTCGCGCGCGCACTTGTCTTTCGCCCGCCCCACAATCCATCGCCAAAATTAGAGACTACTCGCAGTCTACTGAAGCAGACACGAGGAAACACGGAAGTCCATCTGGAGTTAAGTTTACTCATGTTAAAAGCTTTCTTCTCGCCGTTGAACTTGCAATCATTCGCATAGACACTTCTCTTAACATATTGTTTGTCCAGACTTCAAAAGACACAAGGTGAATCGACATTTTCCGATACGTGACAACAGGCATCACTCTGTTAAAAATAGTTAGCGCTTGCGCAGAAACGCCGGAAGTGCACTTTGTGGATGATACTCGACGAAAAAGAAGAACCGTCGGTAATCTTAGACCCGGGCGCCGCGCGAGACGCGCGCAGCCCGGGTAATAATAAAAACATTGCCCAAAATTTTTAGGTCACATTGTTTAAAGCCAGTCTCGCGTATCATATTTTCAATTTACTCTGAGGTATTTGTCGAACAACTTGTTGACTTGTCGAGGCGAGACAGGTTTACTTAAAGTCGGACAAGGACGAAGGGATATAAGAAAGGTAAGCCACCTCTATTATTATTATTATTATTATTATTATTATTATTATTATTCATTCTTTTGTTCGTATTTATGATGGCAGTCGAAAGCATAATTTTGAACTGTCGCGTAAACTCTAAACCATTGAAAACTGGACAATATGAGTCATTTCCAAAGGATGCTTATCATTAAAAAATACACATGAAACTTGGTAATCCGCGTCTACATTTACATAGGTCCAAATCAGCCATATGGCAGCTTACTTTCACAGCTTGGCTTCTACTTCTCAGAAATTTAGAAAACCTTGGTTATCTTTCTAAAGTTATCATAAAACAAATAACACCACGTGAAAAAGTATTATTGTCGAATCATTTTCATGCGGAGAGAAGAAAATTGTATTTCGGACTTAAGGCTCATCTTGGGTGGAGAATAAACCGCAATGAACGATGCCGTTTATATGAGAATAATAGACGATTTCTGTTTCTAGATACATAGAGTTATGGTAATTCAACTTAAGTTTTTCATATCATGTCTGAAAGCTGACAACCTTAAAAGTTAAGATGAAGCTGTGGAAACAAGAAACAAGGGTGAATATGTCCACAGCTGTTCAAATGATCTCAGAGAAATGTCCTCGTTGTTACAAAGGGGAGTGCTTGCCTGGCTCCCTGTACAGCAATTAACCATAGCATTAAAACATATTATGTCTAAGATCACGAGCAACATCCTCCTTAATCTTCGTTCCCCTTGACCAGTGGTTGGGAAAAGAGTGAAACTGGACAGTTCAGATCCGGAAATCTGAACATATCGGACTTCCGGTTGAATTGCGCATGCTCAGAGGGACCATTCCCTTCATGGCGCACTTCCCTCCATATCGGAATCTCTCTTATGTATTGTTTCTCAAAACCAGTCAAAACAGCTAACCACTGTAATCCCTAAACCCTTTTCGACAAAGCCTTCTAATTTACCGCTGGTTTGACTGTCTAAGATGCATGCCAAGCAACCGGCGGACTAGGGTCTAGAATTCGTCCAAACGTGTGACTTAAGGTGATGTTACACGAGCCGATTTTTAACGCCGACTTTTAACGCAAAATTGTTGCGTTCAAAGTTGTCTCGTGTAACATGGCACACAGGACGATTTATAACGCAATATTTTGTTGCGGCAATCTGTTGCAAGTTTTTGAAAACGATTCAAAAACCTGCAACATTGTTGCTCAAATTTTGTTGGAGTCGGTGCGTGTAACACCCCCGCCGTTCGCTAAAAATCGTCTCGTGTAACATATCTTTGCCGACCGTTGCCGCAACAAAGTTGCGTTGAAAGTTGTCTCGTTTATGCGTTATTTCCAATACAATTTTTGAGAACGGTACACAAGAGTAGTGTTTACAAGCGATTTTAAGACAACTCGAGGACCGGCACTACCAGGGATGGAGCCCTCTGGAGGCTGAGACGAACTTGCTGCGAAGGTGCGAAAACCTTTGAGGCAAAGGGTGGCTGCAAAGCAGGAGAAGAGAGAGAAAAGAAAGCAGAGGCCAGCCCCAGTAACCGTAACCTGAAAGTCTGTGATCAAGCTCAGGGGTACGAAATGCTGACCTTCCTTTCAAATGTTTTGTTCGTGATTGTTTCGCATGGATGATTTTGACATAGTGAGTTTGTGAGCAAAACACGACTCTAATTCGATGAAAATCAAACCCATGACTTTTTGTGATTGTGATTATTGATTTTGATCCGCTATTATTTGGTGGCAGCGTCCCTGAGTTCCTATCACTTTCATCTCAAGCGAAATTATCAAATGTTTAAGTTCAAGGCTATTTTTAGGGTTCAAGTGAATCTCTTTTGTATTAACTAAATATTTTGGATATTTTAGCTTCAATACTTTTACATTTTTTATTGCTACCATAATGAACTGTCAGCACAGTCTTTTGAACACATTCTCTCAACAGGCAGCCAACCCATAACTCCTTTATTAGATCTGTTGAGTCTTGTGGGGTGCATTGCTGTTAGACGGTCAACATGAAACATTTAACTATACAATAGCTATTTCAGGGCCAGAAACCGGCTTGGGAATAATCAACCTTATAACCACATAAGTGTTTCAAACAGCGTTTTAAAAACATTTAATTGAAATTCAAAATCGTCCTTGAATCCATGCACCGTGTCTAGTACAAAAGCTTTATCAAGTTACACTTCGGAGGCCCACACCACCGCATTTACGCTGTGTCGTTTTAATCTACTTTAATGCAGGGGCATTTACATTTAACAAGAGGCTACAATTAGCCTAAACCCGGGCTTGCAAAAAACAGTATTGTATCCCTAACTTAGTGCTAAACAAAAGAATAGAGGGAAGTCTGTCTTTCTTACATCGGACGCATTGTGTTTAGCTTGTGTTGGAGTCCATTTCTTTAGACCCCTATCAACATATATTCCTCTAAAATACAGTTCAACCATTGAGCACAATAATTATAACACTTGTAAAAAATATTTCTAAAAGAACAAGAAAAAGAGAAACAGAAAAAATAAAGCCCGTGATATATACCACTAAAAGACATCGAACCCGGGATAGCTGCGTCACAGGCAGGAACAATGACCTTTAGGCCACAGAGGTTTATCGTTATGCTTCGATGGATAATTGTTTGAGAAAGGAAACGCTTATCGAACGATGTTGGATTTTTTCGCATAAATGTGAATGGAGTCTCGGTGAAATGTGAGTAGAAAATTAATTAGCAGAGTGAAACTGTTTACAAATACGTCAATCCAGGGTCATTTGAAACATAAGAAAGGAACGTTTCTGGACAGTTTCAAGGGACGCTAGTGCATTTGTAAAATATAATCGCTTATTATTCAAAAATTAAAGTCCAGAAATTGAGATATTGTGGCAAAATAGTAAATAAACTACCTGTCAAAGTCTCAGGGGTGTGTGATATCCCGTACTTGAGTTATTCAACAAAATGTACATCTCAATGGAGCGGATACGGGAACACGGCAGTCCATCTGGAGTTAAATTTTGGTCATGTTAAAAGCTTTCTTCTCGCTGTTGAACTTGCAAACATTCGTATAGACACTTGTCTTAACATATTAGTTGTTCAGACTTCAAAGACACAAGGTGAATCGACGTTTTCCGATACGTGACAACAGGCATCATTCTTGCTGTTGATATGAGATTTACACTCGAATCACTCGGCCGTGAAAGGTCAAACTCCCTTTGTCTGTAGTCTCTAATTTTTGGCGCTCCCCTCGCGTCGCGTCTCCTCGCAACTTCGCGCGCGCACGTGCCCCCACAATCCGTCGCCAAAATTAGAGACTACTCGCTGTCTACTGAAGCCGACACGGGGAAACACGGCAGTCCATCTGCCTTTAAGTTTACTCATGTTAAAAACTTTCTTCTCGCCGTTGAACTTCCAAACATTCGCATAGACACTTCTCTTAACATATTGTTTGTTCAGACTTCAAAAGCCACAAGATGAATCGACATTTTCCCATACGTGACAACACGCATCACTGTTGTTAAAAATAGTTAGCGCTTGCGCAGAAACGCCGGAAGTGCCATTTGTGGATGATACTCGACGACGAAAAAGAAGAACCGTCGGTAGTTTAAGACCCGGGCGCCGCGCGAGACGCGCGCAGCCCGGGTAATAAGCTTCAAGGGGATTCCTTGCCTCCGTTTTTCGCCAAGTCACAAATGCTAACAGAGCCATCGAGGGACGATCGACCACAGATATGAACTTCGTTCCAAAACTGAGATGAATTGATATTTTGCACTTTAACAAAAACTGACTACATAGAAAAATTGATTTTCCTCCAATACGACAAAAGTTAATCTTTACAGATCAAATCTTAGCATCACGTACCCGCGGGCGTACATATTTTAAATTGCATGCTCTCGCTGTCTTCTGTCTGAAACCTTACCTTTATCATGATCAACTTTTTACACAAGCGAGGGCATCGCAGAACAATAACATTTCCTTCAAGGGAAACATTACTAGAAAACAAAACTAAATTACAACAGCGACACCACCAGAATACTGTGGTTTTGTAACCTTTAACGTCGGTGATGTACAAATCATTCACACGACTCTTCACAGAATGATGCTTCATTAGCGGCCCAAGTTTTCCTAGGGTGTCGTTTCAGTTCTATCGATTTATCGACCAGCTGTGGGAAGATGGAGTTTCAGTCTAACGTGCATAAGGATAATGTGGCTATTCTGGTGTTAACACGGAAAACCAGCGAGTCCTAACTACCCAAAAATAAAGACATGCCAACAAAATTCCCTTCAGTTTAAAACATTACGGTCATTTACTTAAATTTACCAAACAAAATTACGTTTACTCTCAAAATATCCGATTCTCTCCTCCACCATCCGCTGGACAATTTCAGGTTTTAACTGTGTAAACAGTCTGTGTTTCTTCATTTGAGCCCATACCATGCCACGATGAGTTGAAAATATTGTTATACAGCGATCAACGATCTCTACTTTCATTGGGAACATTTGGCTCAAAACTAAAACTTCAATGGCGTTGTCAGTGTTCATGTTGCTTCGGCACCAGTCACCAATCAGGTTTTCGCTTTGCCTCCTAAGTCGTTCTATTTGGTACTCAGTTGCTAGCTTAAACAAGCTGAAGCAGTTGTACCTTGTCAAAGTAAAATCTTGGTCTGGATATATGAAGTTCAAGAGCTCTTCGATGTCGCCTGCCTTCTTTCCCGGGAGCTGTATTTCAGAAGCATTCTCCTCCTTGAAATCAGACGAAAACATTCTCTCAAACACCGGTGAAGCCACTGCTAAGAGGGTTCGGTGGACATGGAATTTCCTGTATTCTACGGAAAGGACGAGGTCACTTGATTTCCAGGGCTCTGAGAATGGCCCTCCTTTGCTGCGTGATATTTTACAGGTTTCAGCAGTGCGTTGAGTAGTGCATCGAGTAGTGCATACAGCAGTGCTTTCCTCTTGCTCCATTTATACTCAGACTGTCAGTTCCGATCTCTATTCTTCCGTTTGATTGCCGAGATGGTATTACATTGAGATCATCGTGTTCAGTCGAACGGTCGCCATCTTGATTGCTCTGGCAACCTCCTCGTGAAGATGTATAGCGTGGAGGGGGACTACCTATTCTGCCCCCCCTCCCACTAGTCCCCAAACACATTCGGATTTGCAGTCATCTTAGGCAACAGCCACGATGTTGCCCAGTTTCAGGCCACTTTGGTTTATAATTCACTTTTACTTACTCCAAGAAACGTTGTCAGTACTCAAGTTTACGATTAGCCAAAACCCATTAGAGAAAATGAATGATTATACTTAAAATCACCACAGAAACAGTCGGCAGGAAGTATTTTGGTCGGAAAGTATGTAGGACTGGGAAACTTAACTCTAAAGAGTATTTGGTGTTTTGATATAATTCAGTACTCCATTAAACTGAATAATTTCGAGAAAATAACTTTTTTCAGTGAAAGGAGCATATTTCTTGTAAGGAAGTGTACGTTTTTAATGTTGTGTGCGCCTGTATTTGAAAGCTGGCCAATGATCTCTCAGAACCAAAACAGAAATATAATAACACAATAATGAGCTTGTTCAAAGCACCTTCGTGTCTCTAAACATTAGGCGATACACGTTTAGTTAGAATTCCATCCTGGCCTGTTCCAGCCTCCCAGGTGAACGAGCAAAAACAATTTAGCGGGTAGCCTTGGGCTTAAGAGATGAAACGCGCGTACTAACATCCGTGCATTTATGTGAATTTGAGAAAGGCAGAAAATCTTGCGACCGCAAGATACAAAGTAAAGGTATTAAAAAACCAAGTAGTAACAAAAAAAGTACAAACCAATTGAATGATACACTCGGCCCTCGACATGCTGTTAACTTTCGAGCCGCTGATTTATCATGCTTCTCAGAGGTTCCTGTAACTCTTCCATTTTGACTAAAAATGACATCAAAATATGTAATATCATGGGGGGGGGGGGGGGGGGGGAACTGCTCCCCCGGCGCTTCCCCTGGTTTGTTTCTTGGCTTTGTGGCGTTTCTGTTTTAGCTTTCTGGATTTCCGTTTTAGTACTGAACTTTGGCGCGAGAAGAGTCGTTTTGCATGATATGTACCGTGGTAAAAAGCTTCGGATGTTTGGTAAACACATTGTAACAAATTTAGTAAGCAAGGCTGCTTACGTTTCTTTGTAAAATATGGCAAGTTTGGGGTGAGTTTCATATTTCCACAGGTTTGCGGCGTATTCTTATGAAACCTCGCATATCTACTAAATTTGGCGTGATAAATTGATCTATGGAGGTTGTTTTTGTTTTTATTACACCTATTTTGAAATCACTGGTCATCCTTGCAATCTGATTGGTTCTCAACAGTGCAATTTATTCCCAAATTGCACCATTTTTTACTCTAAATCGAATCCTTTCTGTAACTTATCAAAATGAAAATGAAATAATAATAACCTATCAGATTTCATGGATAAACAAATATTAATATTGACAAAAAACTGTGATTTCACAATGGGTGTAATAAAGTGGTGATTGAACTTCGTGTCGTGTATCACGCGTATGATTTCAGACCAAATCGCACTCCACTCAGTTCAATTATTATTATATATAAACAATTGTTTTATTGCATGATATTGTCGAAGCGGTCCATTCCAAACCGGAGAAAAAAGTTATTACAATGCAGCTTGGAAGCCATTTATTTTCCGTGCAAAAATTATGCCTGCCGGAATATTGACTTAATTCGCCAAAAACACAGGAAACAAAATTTACTCACAAATAGATTAAAATGAATCAAACGGTGGTAAGGTTACCTAACCTTGGACGCACCAACAAAGTTTTAAAATTCGTGCGTTCCTACTGCTCAAAGTTCAAAACGATACTTGTGCAACAATCTCGAAAACAACAAAATTCTAAAAACGTCCTTTGAACGAGAAAGGTCTTTTTGATATTATGTATCAAATTATTAAATTGCCTTTCAATAAATTTCTAACCTTAACTATTTATCTATGACCTCAACGATGAGTAAGCCATACTGTTCAACTTCAAGTCTTGCCGTCAAGAACGGAGATTAAGGTTTGCGATAAATGTAAAAATGCCCAAAGCTTTTGGCATTACTATTACAATTGACCTCCAAAGGTGCCTGCAAAGAAACCTTAGCCCTTGACGCGAGGCAACTGAACTTGAGCTTAACTACTCGTAAAATCACGTGAAAAAAAATTCATCAACTTGACCGCCATTTGAAATTGTAAAGAAGGCCAATCGCAGCATTCATAGTCGGTCTCCTACGCAGCCATTCTTTGTCTCGTCTCGCAACGCTCCTCCCCACAAACCGTGGGGGTTTGACTTGTTTCCAAAGGTCAAACCGCCCTTACTGAGCCCACGGTGCAAAGAGCACCCACAACACCCATGTTTTCACTGCCCAGCGGTATCACTGAAGGTCAGTTTGAGATATCGAAACAAGTCTCTACAAACGGTTGCTGAAAAACCGAACCACATTCCTTTGTTTCCCTTTGTGTTTGCGGTCTAACGAACAAACCAATCACGTATCACGAAATTGACAATGACATCAGAAGAAACAGCATGCTTCTGGGAGATGTCACGGACGGAACAACTCCTAAAAAGCATTGCGATTCTAGATGTTGTACGTATTGAACGCCGTCGGCAAATCACGATAAAAGAAATATTTTTGGCGAACATTCAATCAATCTTATCGATTATTAATACCGGACGTATTAAAGAGTATTGAGAACTTGGCGGAAAAAAAAGCCACAATAGATATCGGTGACTGACGTGTGAACAAGTCAAAGCGATTACTTCGAGCCGCTGATAAGGTATCTCCGATTCAAAGTCATCCGTTTCAAAGCCACCCGGCCAACTAACTGTGGTCAGTTGAGTGCCTTTCCAAATCAAAATAATTATCAGGAGCCCATAACCCTGAATATACCAAGTCCTCGATTAACCTCAACTCCAAACTCGTCTACACAGGAACAAATTCAAATGCAATCATTGCATTTGAATTTGTTCCTGTGTAGACAAGTAAAAACGAAAACAAAACGCTAACCAGTTCCTTTCATTCCACTGTCAGTCCACGCTAGACACCGATATATACTAGGCTGTGATTGGAGGAGACGCCAAATTGAGAAACTGGCGCGTATGGCTTTCAGAAAATGGAAGCCTGAGTCTGATTGGCTAAGTGTCGAAAGGAAAGGAATGTGGTGCGTTTTTTTTCAGCAGCCCTTTGTGGGGAGGAGCGTTGCGTGACGAATGCAGGAGACTTCTTCACACGTACTCAATGAAAAGCCACGTCGGGTACCAGAAGGTTGTCTATCGTCTTTTATAGCGCTTAGCTGGGCTCGAAAAGTTATTCATAGGCTTCCATACATCTAGTTCATCCTCAAAATACTCTATTCGCTTCTCCATCAGGCGGTAGACAGTCTCGGGCGTCATAGCTGCAAACCATCTGTGTCGTTTCATGTCATCCCATGACAAATCCTCGCGGGTTGAAAATATTCCTAGACAGCGATCAACCGTCTTTTCATCCACTGGGTACTTTTGACTGAACACTACTATTCTAATGGCGGTGTCAGCCATCATCTCGCCCTTCGTACACCAGTCGAAGATAAAGTTATTACACTCTTCCACAAGTCGTTCCATTTGGTATTCATTTGCTAGCTTGAGCAAGCTGAGGCAGTTCAGCCTTGTCAAAGTATGAACCTGACCTGGATATATGAATTTCAAGAGCTCTTCGATGTCACCTGCCTTCTTGCTCGGGAGTGGTACTTCAGAAGCAGTCTTCTCCTTGAAATCAGAAGAAAACATTGCCTCGAACACCGGTGAAGCCACTGCTAACAGGGTTCGGTGGACATGGAATTTCCTGTCTTCTACGGAAAGGACGAGATCACTTGATTTCCATTGCTTTGCGAACTGTCCTTGATCGCCTGTTTCCAACTTGTCTGAGGCCATTTCTACCAGCCAAGATACTAAACTCGCTTCTTCCAAGATGGGGAATTCAGTGTGAAACCCGCTTTTTTGTGAAACGCGTGCGGCTACAGGAGACCGCAACTGAACGATGCGAATCTCTTTGCAGTCACGCGTCAACTCAACATGTCACCTTTTTACTTGTCACGTTATAAATGACGTTAATGAGGCATGACTGTGGTTTTGGAAGATCCTGAAGATCTTACGTTTAAAACATTAACGATGAAATTAGGACTTCAGGCAATCTCTTTCTTCTCCTAGTTCTGTAACACGCATATGATCTAGCGCGCTGCGAGTGGTGAAGCCGGAAGAAACGTGCTGGAAAAGAAGAAGAAAGAGGCTATTTTGATCTTCTTATTTGCCGCCGTTGACACCTCTTCGATTGACAGTTCCGGCGTCGGTTGAATTCAGAACTGGGTTCTCTCAGAATTGACAAGCTAATTTAAAACATTCCCTCGGGCATGCGGGCTTTTAAAATTTATCCTTCCAATGTCATCCCCGCATACCCGCTGAAGAACGGCTTGGCCCTGGCTTACCCTGCATACCTAGGTACCCCTGCTTCTTGCAGCAGTTTCTTTTGTGTTTCAGTGACGGTAGAGTGTCACGCAAGTATCACGCAAATGAAAAATAAAATCGCTTATTTAAAGAAAGTGCGGTCAAGAAATTTAGATATTGTAGAAGATTAATTCACAAACAATGTATCAAAGTTTCAACACTGTGCGATATTCAGACTCAGTTGAGTTATGCGGCAAAGGGTACCACTTAAAATTATAGTGTCTAGTATGAAGACGCCATGTTGGTGTCCTTCTATGTCTAAGGGGCACCAGCATGGCGGTGGAAACATCTGGAGTTTACAATGGCTCTCTCAAAACATTTTTTCTCTCTTACAATTAACGGTAAGAAACACGGTTAAAATCGAACGACGTTTCGACCGTTCTACGGTCATTCTCAAGATCAATGTTGAGGCTAAAAAAATTATCATATATATATATATATATATATATATATATATATATATATATATA
>JAEMWC010000473.1:595000-617500 GCA_016490735.1 Pachyseris speciosa
TAAATGACAACTGATAAACAGGCTGGCTACCCAGTTCTTATCTCGGTGAGAAATAACAAGTTATTCAGTTCAGACCGAAAAGTGCCTCCATATTCTCAATGAGGTGTACTCAGAGGGGATCGCTATGCCATTCAACCCGGCTTAACACTGAGCGAAGTGTAAAGAACTTGACTCTCAAGATTAACGATATAAGGATGACCTCAGGAGATCGGCAGCGCTCCACCGAAATACTCCATTTCCCTTAGAAATAGAGGCCAGCTATGAACCCGTCTCTTATCAACTATAAGCACTAGGGAATGGTTCATTAGTCTGAGCTCCTACATCGGTTGTTGGTAATGACCACAATGGTCAATGAACATAGTCGATACTGTTGGTTATTAGATTTTATTACTCAACACATTGTAACACTGGATTCATCGTGCTTACAGACGCACACAGCTGATATCATGCGTGATGCGTAATCTTGTGTGTCTGGGGGAAATTGGTGGCTTCTCCAGCCTTACCGTAATGACTAAATGACTAATAAAACCATTATCTTGCTCGATTTCGCAGAATATCGCCTAATTTCAGCCAACTCGGCCTACAGTCTCGCCGTCAACTAAGTCAATATCTTGTGATATTCCGCGCCGCGTTTATGCAGGATAATTGATCATCATCACGGAAACTTGCGTGATATGTGTTCGCTTCTTCTTTCATTGCACCGCTAGAACTCTTCTGTAAATAATGACATGAGGGGTTTTTTCCAGATAATAACTAGAAATGGCCATTTTACTCTCTAAATGATAGTTTTACCGAGAAATGAGATCATTTATTTTTTTAAGGTCTTATCACTGGTTCAAAAACCCAAAATTTGTGCATTTGTCGGTTAAAACATTTATTGCGTAACTAAAAGAAATAATAGAACTCGCGTTTTTGGTTTTCATGTTCACTTTGGGAGAACTCCAGATTCAGGGACAGCTCGACAGAGGTTTGGCACGCATTTTAGTCACAGTATTTCTTGTACACCAAAATTCTTCTTCATGTTTTAATAACTCCTACTCTATCTAAACCAAGAACAACTCAGTTCTAATTCTTTAAGTTTATTTAATGAAGGAAGATGATGCATTCACTTTTTTCTATTAGATGATAGCAACGATTTTGCCCGTCAACGAAACTAAACTTGGGTTTATGCCTATTAAATGTGACCAACACAGTCTGATGTAGGAAACCGGAATTTATTTTTAAATCCTGCAAGCCTTCGCTGAAACACGTACGAAATCAGAAAGACAAGATTATGTCATTTTACTGAGTTTATAATTCCAAGATTCAAATCTATTGGCAGCTTTGTTTCGCACTGCTGGCGAAAAACGACTGAGATGAAAAATCAATTGTAGTTCAGACTACTTTTGCTTACTATCAGTTGTAACCTGTGATCAGGCGCTCTTTTTCTTTTCTACGGGGTATGGAGAAAAAGGTACTCAGCGACATGTAGAGAATATAGGGAGAGGGCATGATTTCAGGCTAACTATTTTGGGAAACCATTTGTTTTTCTTAGAAATTAAACGGCATTACCACTGAAAACCTATACTCCCATGACTAGAAAGGGGAGACAACCTGTTGGTAATTTGAAAGAAAAATTTTTCAGTCATTTACATTGCACCGCCCTAGCTTCTAAAACGTTTAGCTACTTTGCCAGATGCGTTAGCTCGGCATGATCAAAGACTAACGCCATAATCGAAAAATAAATAAGAAAAAAGTTTTTGTAGCTCAGTTCGCGTAATAATCAGGTAGCCAAAATGGTTTTGAGATGCAATCGGGAAGTCTGTAGACAAAACCTTCTGGAACAAAATTATCTTATATTAAGAGGAATTCTCACCGAATCCAAAATATTTTGTCATGACCGAGCTTCGGCTTTTTTCCCCGGGGGAGTACTTCCAGAAAAAATCTGTGGGGGTGTGCGGCCCGCTTCCTGAAAAAGGTCGTGATCACGTATACGTTCGCTCAGGGGTAAGAAGTGGTAGCCTTCACTTCTACTTTGGATCACGTATTTTAACTCAATTTTTTGTTTTCATATGGACCCATATGAACTTTACGGTTGAAACATTTCGAATCCATGATTTGTGAGCAAAACACGTCGACACTAATCAATCATTAAATATTCTGACAAATCCATGAAAATCAAACCCGTGACTTCTTGTGATTATTGATTTTGATCCGCTATTATTTGGTGGCAGCGTCCATTTTCCATCAGTTTCATCTCAAGCATTCAAGGCTTCACGTAAACCTTTTTTGCAATCAACTAAATATTTGGGATTTTTTAACACCAATGCTATTCAAGCCGGAACATTCATGTATTGCTACAACAATGGATCATTTCATGGTCCTTTAAATACATTTTCATAAAAGTCAGTAGATTCTTGTGATCATTATCGATTCCTGTAAACAATTCTAACTGACCAGTTGAGAGTTATTGCCAAATACTGAACTCTACCGATTCTATTAATTATCGAATAGAGTTAGAGTTGATCCTGCGTGAGGACTAATTACTATTCTACTGTTACAGGATCATACAACGAGAGTCTCTACGACAGGAAAATCAAGATATGTCAACAAAATTAAATTCTCCATAAAACATTACAGATGAGGATATTTGTTGCCCGTTTAATTAATTCCGCGGTCCTTCCTATAATAAAACTTTGCCCCTATGTTTAGTCGACGCTCAAAGGTTTCCATTCTCTCCTCCATTAGGCGCTGGACACTCTCAGGCTTTAACTCTGAAAACAGTGTGTGCTTCTTCATTTCAGGCCATGCTTTATCCTCCTGAGTTGAAAATATTTTTATACAGCGATCAATGATCTCTACTTTTAATGGGAACATTTGGCTCAAAACTATAACTTCAAGGGCGTTGTCTGAGTCCATCCTCTGCCTGCTCCAGTCACTAATCATGTTCTCGCATTGCTCCCGAAGCAGCTCTATTTGGTACTCAGTTGCCAGCTTAAACAAGCTGAAGCAGTTCTGTCTTGTCAAAGTAAACCTCTGACCTGCATATATGAATTTTAAGAGCTCTTTGATGTCGTCTGCCTTCTTGCCCGGGAGTGGTACTTCAGAAGCAGTCTTCTCCTTGAAATCAGAAGAAAACATTGTCTCGAACACCGGTGACGCCACTGCTAACAGGGTTCGGTGGACATGGAATTTCCTGTCTTCTACGGAAAGGACGAGATCACTTGATTTCCAGGGCTTTGAGAATGGACCTTGGTCCGCCCTTGCAAGAGGTATTTGCTGTGATCCTCTCCATATTAAATCCATTTACACACAGGCTATCACTTCTGATCCTCTATTCTTCCGTATGGTTGTCGAGAAATCACTGTGTTCGAACGGCCGCCATCTTGATTGCTCAGGCCAACAAGATCCTTGTCAATGTGTATAGTGTGAACGGGGTGGGGGGCTAATTCTGCCCCTCTCCCCTAGTTCGCGAACAATGACAAAAATAAGTGAATCTCCACGGAAAAAGTGGACATGAAGTATTTTGACGTATCGCGGGAAAGCAGAACTGGGCAACATAGATCGATATTTTTTCATATCGCTAACAATGCTAGCAAATCCTGCTTTGTGGTTGACTAGCCAAGCTGACGTGATGGATATATATTTTGGTATCGAGTCTTGCTAAACCTTCATCGAGAAAAAGCAAAATTACTAAGGAAGATTCATTGTGCGTGATGATGATAATGATTATGATTATAAAAGTGTCCATGATATGTAAAAAGCTTGCACATTGTAACAAATTAGTAAGCAAGAGCTTTTGCCCCCTGGCATGCATTTCTCAACCTCGTTCCGAGGGCTTTTTCCCTCACTTCCCAGGGGGGTAAAAGCCCTGGGAACGAGGTTGTGCATTTCTTTGTAAACAAAAAATGGCAATTTGGTGGGGTGAATCTCATATTTTCACAGGTCTGGGACGGATTCTTATGAAACCTCTCACATTTACTAAATTTGATATGATAAATTGATCTGTGGAGGTTGTTTTTATGAAAAGTATGAAATATTGTTATATTGCGTGGCATCGTCAAAGTGGTCCATTTCGAACCCGGAAAAAAAGCCATCACAATGCAGCTTGGCCGGAAGCCTTTTATTTTCCGTACAAAATGCCTGCCGGAAAGTTGACTTTATTCAAACAAATTAGACAAGAATCAAACTCTACCTTGGACGCACTAACTGAAATTCTTCTCTCCTGGTGGTCAAACATATACAACAATCTCGAAAACGACAACATTACGACAACATCCGGGCATTTGACTTTTTTGAAAATTTTTGATCAAATGCCCCGCTGTGTTTCCAGTTTAGACGGTCAAATGCGCCACTGTCAGGGCCTGAGAAAGGGCAAATCAAGCGTAAATCTATTCTTGGTTTTCAGTCACGCGCACGTCACTCAAGTAAAAAAATAAAATCGTCAACCATTCAATAGATGAAGTCAAGAAATTGAGATATTGTAGAAGTGTATTAAATAAACAATATGCCCAAGCTTCAGGGTTGTGCGACGTCCCGTACTCCAGTTATTCTTTAAAATGTACCACTCAAACTTACTGGGTTTAGTATGGAAACGCCGTGATGGAGCCCATCTTGATGAGCTCCAACATGGCGGCCGGAAACGAGTAAAACAACATCTGGAACTTACTTAAGCTATTTCAAAGGCTTTCTTCTCTCTGTTGAGCCCGTGAACTTTCACATAGACGGTTCTCTTGTCATATTGGCTTTTAAAACCTCAAAAACACACGGATAATCGGTGTTTTCATGTACGTGGTATGCCTGTGGGCAGACATCCGTTATGTCACACACTGTGAAAAACTATAAAATTCAAACTGCTCTATTTTAAAAACAAATCAAGGTACCGAGCTGAAAACATGGAAGCAGTTAATATGTCTTTTACGTGATGAAGATAAAAATGCAAAAGTCTGTTTACTTTTGAGTTTTAGTTTTTGATGACGTCATGTGAAAACCAAGAATAGCAAAGCACTCGTTGCACGCATTTTGGCACGCTTCCAGTTCATAATGAATATTTTATTCTAAAATCTCTTACCTTTTTCAAACCAAAACCGAAAAATTGTGCGCCAAAACTCTTTTTCGATCTCCTTTGTCGGCACTCCAAGCTTTGAATAAAGGCATATCAACCGTATATTTAGTAAACAACGGAAAACCTACGCGGAATCTTGAAGTGAAGGGAGCGAAGCGGCTCTCGTGGTGAATGAAATATTTGCGCGCGAAAGACGTGCGAAACCCTTTAGCTGACGACCGCCGACCAATGTTTAGCCGATAGTCAAATGCCCCACCGTGCGGGACAAATTTCGGATCAAATACCCGAGGTATGCCCGGGGGTGGGGGGATGCTTTTGGAATTGACTGATATATTATTAAATTGCCTCTCCACAAAATTCTAACCTGAACTATTTGTGTACGACCTTAACAATAGGCTAATTTAGCAACAGAACGGGAACGTCATTTGAGGACGCGAGAGCGCGCGGAAAGGACTGAACACGACTTCCGGTGCTCAATTTGCTGCTCTGCCATTGGTCAAGTTGGTTTTTAGATCTGCGCGCGCCGTTGTCAAGAAGTCCCCGTTGTCTTTGCTAAATCAGCCCAATGAGTAAGCCAAACTTAATTCAACTTAAAGACAAACCATCAAGTACGGAGATAGTTTGCAATACTGTAAAAATGCCCAAAGCATTTGGCGTAACAACGTCCAATGTAGCCTGCAAAGAAACCTTAGCCCTTGTCCGAAGTCAACTGAACTTGAACTTAACTACTCGTAAAATGACCTTAATGACGTGCAAAAATTCATCCATTTGTCCGCCATTTTGAAATTGTAATGAAGGCGAATGCAGCAACCTAAGTTCTTTACGTACCAATGAAAAACCACGTTGGGTGCCAGAAGGTTGTCTTTCGTCTTTTATAGCGCTTAACTGGGCTCGAAAAGATATCCATAGGCCTCCATACATCTAGTTCATCGTCAAAATACTCTATTCGCTTCTCCATCAGGCGGTAGACAGTCTCGGGCTTCAGATCTCCAAAACATCTTTATCGTTTCATGTCATCCCATGAGTTATCCTCGCGGGTTGAAAACATTTCTACACAGCGATCGACTGTCTTTTCATTCACTGGGTACCTTTCACTGAACGCTACTATTCTAATGGCGGTTTCAGGTTAGGTATCATCTGGCCCTCCGTGTACCAGACAAAGATAAAGTTATTACACTCTTCCTCAAGTCGTTCTATTTGGTATTCATTTGCTAGCTTGAGCAAGCTGAGGCAACTCTGCCTTGTCAAAGTATAAACCTGACCTGGTTATATTAATTTCAAGAGCTCTTCTATATCGCTTGCCTTCTTGCCCGGTAGTGTTATTTCAGATGCATTCTTCTCCTCGAAATCAGACGAAAACATTATTTCAAAAACCAGTGATGCCACTGCTAACAGGGTTCGGTGGACGTGAAATTTCCTGTCTTCTACGGAAAGTACGAGGTCACTTGATTTCCCGGACTTTGCGAGCCGCCCTTGGTCGCTTATTTCCAATAATTCACTCTGACATTTGTCTGAGGCCATTTCCACCAGCCAAGAAACTAAACTCACTTCTTCCAAGATGGCGAATTCGCTGAGAAACACGTGTGGTTAAAGGAGACCGCAATCCGAACGATGGGATCTTTTTCAGCCAGGCACAGGTCGCCTCAACACGACATCTTACGGAAAATGCATGTTTGTTCTGTGGTAATCTCAAGTTGAAACAATAGGCTTAATGAGCAAAAACAATCGCTCTGCAGGTACGTTTTGCATTTTGGTACATTTCTTTGCCGTCCTCTGCAAAAGAAGAACGTGAAATGACTAAATATTGTGTTTTCTCCAGAACGTGAGCGCATGGCTTCAAATTTTTCTTTCTTTTTCCTTACTTTGACGTCGCTCATAGTAATTTAGTCTCTGGACAGATCGCTAGCATTTTCCGAACAAATTAGAAAAATCGTGAAAGAGTTACAAAGACAAAGACTATATTTTTGAATGACGTTTTCGTTGCCGTCGTCGTGGTCATTGCTAACCCTTTGCATCCTAATCAAGTTTGTTGACTCGGTTAACGAACAACGGCCGCTAATTTGCGTGACGTCACACCTTAGTTCGAGCCCACAGTGTCACAAGACTGCAGTTATTTCAATCTATCGCCACTTTTTATATGGAGAAGATTAGTGCTCCAGACATTCTCTTCTCTAATCTGCACATTTTTACCTACTGTTCGCGCGATTGATGCTCTACATTATCTACATTCTGTAAATGTGAACGCATTTTACGTTACACAATATCAAATATGGCACGACATCAACGTGAAGAGCCTCGTCTTTTGCTTGGTCCATATAAACTCAACATATGCGGTTACACCAGACGGTTTTATTGCGGTAAAGATAACACCTTTTACCTCCAAAAATTGCATTAAGTATGTCTGATCTTTCTTTACCTGGGCAAATTCAACTTTTTAAATTTTCATCAGTGCAACATAAAAAAAGAACAAAAGAAGCGTCCAGGATATTAGCCTTCTACGCAGAGGTTCTTTTGGCTCGTCACGCAAGGAAAGATTGCGTGACGAGCCAAAAGAACGTCTGCGTAGGAGGCTACCAGGATATGTGCGGAGGTAAAAATCTTGGGTGTTAAAAAAACAAAACTCCAACCACGGTCCCGTCACTTAAGTCTAGATCAAACACAGACCACAGACAGATGGTGAAATACCATTTATTGTGGTGTTTGAAACTGCACCTAACGCAATCTCGCTAAAGTGCAAACATTTACTCTGAAATATTTGCCCAAAGTTTGGTGAATAAAATATGAACCGAGCTTAAGTAAAGCTTGAAACAACAGTAGTGTGAGGATATACGCACACGGAAGTATACGGTACTGACTTAAAACATATTAGAAACCTTAAGATCGAGGTTTGGCCATCTTATCCACAAACGGCAAACGGCGGTTTGCGGTTAGCGGTTTCACGTTAGCTGTCTGTCCGTATTCGGTGACAAATAGCCGGCCGCCATGTTTGTTTTCATTCATTCGTTCACATCTATTTTAGTTGAGAAATTGTCTTAAAAATTGCGTTTCTATGAAAAAGAATTCGATAATTAATAGGCGAAAGAGTTCTAAAAAGTGGTATTTCCTCTCAAACGTGGGATTGTGATGTTTTAGGGTGCAAAAATCCCTGCGGTAAATCACTTACCTCTAGAGCGTGGTCTAGCCGTACAAACGTGAACCTCAAACCGCAAACCTGACGGCAAGGCACTGGTCACGTGACTTCTTGACGTTCGCGGTTCGCGGGAAATGCCGAAAAACCTCAATCTTAATCTCTCTATTGCCACCTTTCGACCAGAATATCGAAAAATCGCGTTTCGAGCCGGGAAGTTGTTTTTTCAGCATAACCTTTCTTTACTCCTTGAAAACGTTGAGGATCTGCTTATCTAAATGACAACTGATAAACAGGTTGGCTACCCAGTTCTTATCTCGGTAAGAAATAACAAGTTATTCAGTTCAGACCGAAAAGTGCCTCCATATTCTCAATGAGGTGTACCCAGGGGGATCGCTATGCCATTCAACCCGGCTTAATACTGAGCGAAGTGTAAAGAACTTGACTCTCAAGATTAACGATATTAAGATTGACTTCAGGAGATCGGCAATGCTCCACCGAAATACTCCATTTCCCTTAGAAATAGAGGCTATCAACCTTTCTTATTAACTATAGGTACTAGGGAATGGTCCATTTCTCTGAGCGCCTACCTAGGATTTGGGTGATAACCATAATGGCCAATGAACATAATCGATACTGTTGGTTATTAGATTTTATATTACTCAGCACACTGTAACACTGTCCAAATATAGTCATGGTACACTTAAGATTAGTCGTACGTACAGACGCACACAACTGATATCATGCGCGATACGTGATCTTATGTGTCTGGGGGAAAATTGGCGGCTTTTCCAGCCTTACTGTACATAATAAACTCAGTAAACTGTTCTCTTTTTATCTGTGTGTTGACTAATAAAACCATTATCTTGCTCGAACTCGCAGAATATCGCCTAATTTCAGCCAACTCGGCCTACAGTCTCGCCGTCAGCTAAGTCAATATCTTGCGATATTCCGCGCCGCGTTTTTGCAGGGTTCATCATCGCAGGAACTTACTAGATATGTGTTCGCTTCCTCTTTCATTACACCGCTAGAAGTCTTCTGTAACAGGAGCCCATCACTAGGAGCGTATAACTGCCCTATATCCCTGTCACGGCGTTTTCACAGACCAATTTATTTTTAGATTGAATTTCCCGAAAATATTCAGACTCCCACAGGAGCCCCGGTGACATCACAAGAATCTGTACGTGCAAGGCCTTTGTTTTCTCTCATTAAACCTATTGTTTCGTGTTGCTCTCGTTCCTGTTGCCGTCCTTGTTGCCATTTATCGCGGAAAAAAGATGGTCTAAAAATAGATCGATCTGTATAAATGCCGTGACATAGGCTTAGTGTGGGAGTTGTACGTTCCTAGTCATAAGCTCCTGTCTGTAACTAATGACCTGAGGGTTTTTTTTTCAGATAATAACTAGAAATGGCCGTTTTACTCTCTAAATGATAGTTATACCGAGAAATGAGATCATTTATTTTTTTAAGGCCTTATCACTGGTTCAAAAACCCAAAATTTGTGCATTAGTTGGTTAACATTTATCGCATAAAAGAAATAATAGAACTCTGTTTTTGGTTTTCATGTTCACTTTGGGAGAACTCCAGATTCAGGGACAGCTTGACAAAGGTTTGACACGCATTTTAGTGACAGTATTTCTTGTACACCAAAATTCTTGTTCATGTTTTAATAACTCCTACTCTGACTATGTAAACCACGAACAATTCAGTCCTATCTCTTTAATTTTATTTAATGAAGGAAGATGATATGCATGTGCATTCACTATTTTCTATTAGACAGCCATTGATCGTTTGATGATAGAAATGATTTTGCCCGACAACTAATTAACTAAACTTAGGTTTAAGCCTATTAAATGTGATCAACACAATCTGACGTAGGAATCCGGAATGTTTTTAAAAATCCCGCAAGCCTTCGCTGAAACAGGTACGAAATCAGAAAGAGAAGATTGTGGCATTTTACTGAGTTAAAATTCCAAATTCAAACCTATTGGCAGCTTTATTTCGCGCTGCTGGTGAAAAACGACTGAGATGAAAAATTAAAATTAAAGGGCATTACCACTAAAAACCTATACTCCCATGGCTACAAAGGGGAGACAACCTGTTGGTAATTTGAAAGAAAAATTTTCAGTCATTTACATTGCAACCGCCCTTGCTTCTAAAACGTTTAGCTACTTTGCCAGATGCGTTAGCTCGGCATCATCAAAGACTACCGCCGTAATTGAAAAATATATAAGAAAATTTTTTGTAGCTGAGTTCGCGGTGATAACTGTGAACAAAATTTTTTTGAGATGCAATCGGACAAAGCCTTCTGTAACAAAATTATCTTATATTAAGAGGAATTCTCACCAAATCTAAACTATTTGTCATAACCGAGCTTCGGTCTTTTTGCTTTTAATTAAGCCTAATTTCGTCTTCCTTTTTGATATAATAGAAATATAGCTTAAGACAACGTCGCTGGTAAATGATCACGTATAATTGAGAAGAATAAGTGATAGGCAGCGGGACATGTCATTTAGCAAGCTATAAGGCACATCATGTCTCATTCACGAGGACTGATTATATTGAAACGTTGCGCTCATCTGATCAGTTCTCTTCACAGCGAAACAGAGTTACAGTGTTATCTGTTCTTATTGTAGCTAGTCATATTTACAATGAGTGCCACTCTACAAAGATTGCTTTTAGCCCTCGTTCTCCTGGCTATTATATCCAGCCATAGTGAAGGTTACATGAGGGTGCCAGTTGGACGCAAAAGGTCTGAAATTCGGGTCAGTATATAACTACTCTACCTATTGTGCTCTCAATGATAGAGGGAAGCCCTATGATTTAGTGTTGTGGGGAGTGGGACGGGGGGAGGGGGGGGGGTACGATTCAAAGCTTAACATCTTTTGACGAAAGTGCAGGCATGATTTTCGTCCCCTCTCTTACAAGGAAACGCAATAATCTTTCCTCTATTCTTTGCCGACAGGTGAACATCTTGCTCTCCCAACTTCAGACTTGCCGTAAGCCAAACCGAAACCACATTTTAGACTGAGTCAAAACCAAAGATATCAATTCAGGACCTTCATAATTAAATAAAATTAGGCAATTCCCAGTATAGGGAAATAACTTAAAACCTAATGTCTTTTGACTTTTAACTTTATATACAGATTTCGGATGAAAATAGAGTCCTGCCAAGAGAAGCGAGAATTCATCGACTTATTCACCTGGCTAGAGAGGTAAGATAACAGCGGAAAACTGCACATACATCCCTGAATTTTGGATGAGCATAAAATGAAAAAAAAAAAACGAGATTCCATCTCAGAAATATAGATTGATCCCTAAGACAGCTGTAAAGAAAGATAAGCTGAACTAAACGAGTTCCATAAATAATGTAAATGTTCAAAATTGCGCCATGTTTAGTTTTGAAAGACAAACGGTCTTCCAAAGGACAAGAAAACATGAGTAAAAGCCTTATAAACGTTTAAAAAATATAAGTGAAAACAATGATTGGTCAACTGACAACGTTTCCAGAATCGTAGCCTACTAAACTGCGCATTTGATACATACCTTTTCCTTTTTTTTTTTATTACTGAATAAAAGAGAAAACGAATCTTGCATTGTGTATACATACCGCACTGGGTAACTTTTTCGTTTGTATATCGTTTTGTCGGCTCTACTGGTTCTAACTAATTCAGTCCGGTGCCTGTGGTTAACATGTGATCTTTATTCATTCGTTT
This sequence comes from Pachyseris speciosa, assembly GCA_016490735.1. Lineage (NCBI taxonomy): Eukaryota > Metazoa > Cnidaria > Anthozoa > Scleractinia > Pachyseridae > Pachyseris > Pachyseris speciosa. The sequence goes on from JAEMWC010000473.1 coordinate 606,888, forward strand.
GTTTCCATGACTACAGAACCCTGCCAAGCTGAAAAGATTGACTCCGTGAATCAGTGCTTCATATAAGCCGAAAACAACCTGTTGATGAAAAGGAATGACTGAATGGCCCGGTTTCTTCTGTTCGAATTACAGGCTGCAAGGAAAATGAGTTTGGTGTTATTATTTTTGTAATCATTCTGAAGGAAACGTGAACATTGGTTTCAGCTATGAACAAGATAACGCAACAAAATCTTATTGAAAATCTACCAAGCTCAAAGTAAAAGTAACTAATGTTTTTCTTGTTCTTGCTTTATACGAAAGCTACGAGACTAGTCAAATGTTTGAGGTATTGAAAACATGTACAATAAAGTTGAAATAATATAATCAATTTTGCAGTTGGTCACTACAGAAAAATCAGTGTATTGCTGCGAGGGCTGAGGGCTTCTTCCATAGCTTTTAGTGCCAAGCACCTGTCAACATTTCTTGCTGCGAAAACATATAACTCAGTGACGCCATCTTGTGAATCCAGACCCAAGCGGTTGAGCAAGCAGGAGATGCCTGGGACAAAGGCTATTAGCCTGCTGCGAGCAAGCTCTTCGTGAACGGCTGGCCCCAGCCGAGTCAGGAGCTTGCTTGCAGGCTAAGGCTGTACTATTTGCACTTTCTCCCCGGCCCACGCAGACGCATGTCAATCTCCTTTTCATGGCTTTCCCGGCCCCTTCCATGACGCTAGAAACGAGGTTGGAAGCGAAAAAAGGACGCTTTCTATTTGGCAGAACAAGAAGCGCAAAATGGCCAATTATTTGCGAAAAGACTTGATGATTGGGTAACTTCTAATAAATTAACATTGAATACTAAGAAATCTAACTATGTCATCTTCCGACCTTACCAAAGGAAAATCCAAAATATCCCCAAAATTTGTATATTTGATTATGATTCAAACAAAAATGTAAACCTTGAATACAAAGACTGTATTTAAGTATTTAGGCGTCCTTATCGATGAAAACCTTTCCTGAAGAACCATATCGATTCTTTTATAACCAAAATAAGCACAACTGTTGGAAATACTAAGTAAATTAAGACATTATATACCATTTTGTGTTCTTGTAAATATTTATAATGCTCTTATAACACCCTATCTCTCCTATGGACTTGTTTCCTGGGGCCCCGCCTCTAAAACACATCTAAATAAGCTCACTATTCTACAGAAGCGCGCTCTCCGCTTGATTCACTTTGCAAACAGAAATGAGCACGCTATCCCTCTATTTGTCAAAACTAATGTTTTACTGGTAAGTTTTCTTTATTTCCAAGCGGTATCAAACTTAATGTACGATATAAATTCAAAACAAGCACCGTCACCGTCCACTGAAGCGACAAAATTCCAATTCCTATCCAAACAATGAGAATGAAACCGTGCAGAGCAGAGTTAAAGGAAAACAGGCAATGCAAAGACATATAACGCGCGCGAACAGAAGTAAACATGTACTGCGCAAGGCAATGTATTTTGTCAAAACAAACCGTAAATTGGCTCGAGCGAGCACAATCCTACCCAAGCTCTCTTTATAATTTGCAATCCCAGAATGAAGGGAGCTTTATTCCTAAGAAAAATCGAGCGTGATCTAAGAACGACGGTTAATAATTTTAAAAGAAACTTCAGCGAGCGCGAACCAGAATTCAAAACGGTGTTCCGTTTGTCGAAACAAAGCACTTGTCGTTTCTTACGATCAACCGAACTTTGTAAACCCAAGGATTTTTGACTCAAACACTGAGAATTCGGACTACCCGCATGGGGACCAATTAGCGTACAAAAATATTTTACTGGGCGCGATGAGTGGCTAAAATGAGGGCAGGGTCGTTGCTTTCTTTTACTGTTTGCAGAATCTGTTCGTTGCTTTCTTTTTTCTATCTTGCATGGCTATAGGTGGCTCTTAATAATACTACCTATTTGTATTTGGCAACACCATCTGTTAAATACTAATATAGTTAGTACCAACTATGATGCTAATAAATTAGTTGTTTGTCTTTTTGCTGAATCAGTTTGAGCAGGATTTATACGGTTATCTACGTGCAGGGTACATGCATTGTCAGGATCGGCTCCATCAGCGTTTTAAAGAGGTAAGAGATGTACATAGGCGTTTTCCACAGTACAGGGGATGGGGTGGGTTACTGGGAAATAATTTTTAGGCAAAAACACGGAAGTGGAAGTTGCTGCAAATGTATTATGTACATAAATAAACGATACTGACTCAGCGTTCCTTTCGATGAAATAAATTCAGTGTTTCAGTGATTTAAATGAAACATAAATGTGGATTTCTTTACACTAAGGAACTCAAACCAAATATGGTTAAATTTCACAAGAAAATTTGCATGGGAAAATTGATCCCGTTTGTCTTTAGCGGCAACACAGACATTGTTAATTAAGGATCGAAACAAGCCAGCTGAGCTGACAGCAGCTGACAAAATTTGGAAGATCAACCATAAAACTGCGTTTAAATATGATTCAGTGCCATGCTGTCTAGCTATAGACAGTAGAAAGGATATTTTTGAGTTAAGTTATCTCATAATAAAAATGATCCAGCAGGTGGAAAAATTATGAACTCATAATCATTTGTTTAAAGATGATAAAATACTCACCGTGTACTATTTATGATTGTAAATTCATGTGTAAATTGCTGATATATTAATCAATAATATATGAAGAAACACATGCAGTTGACAGTTAATGCCTGAGGTATCGGTAGGTAAAATATACTTGCTTATGATCTTAATCGACCAACGACGCCTGCACAAAAACGTGAACTACAGGTAGGTTTCTACAGCTTTGGTTTTCGGGTTTTGATGTTGGACCACTCAAATATAGCAATTTTGAACTTCTTGATATAAGCATTTTTAAGCTCTTGTTTAAGTCCAACAGATGTGAAAATGGGTGACCTTATAGTTACATAAACAAACATGCAAGCAATACATGAAAACGTCGACGCTCCATTTTCGTTTTGTATCAGAAAAATATTAAATCGTGATTAACCCCAAACTATTATACTATGGATAGAAATACCTACAGTAGTGCATCGACACGTTTTTTCATACCTCTGAATTATGAATGAAAACTAGACAAACTTCAGCACCTACGTGTGATTGTCACACAGAAATTTCTATATGACATTTCTTTTCCTTTGCATGCGCGATAAGAATGTTTATCCGTTGCCCAGCCTTACACATAGTTTCAGTTCAAATTCTTTATCTAACTTTAGACAAAGGCAACCGTGTTATTGAAGGCTACTGAAAGGTGCCATAACTGGCACAAAACGTAAGGATAGAGTTTACTATAGTCATCCGCTGGTCGTTGCTTCCGATGGTTTATTTTTAAGTGAGCTATTTACTTTATGCATGAATGTTTAAAGCAGCGTTACTGCTTTCTGGAGAAACAAAGTCGTGTCTGACATACGCCGCCAAGAGCGAATGTTAAGGCTGGTTTACACAGTGACATAAGCATAACGATATGTTTACACTTGTTACATAAGTAAATGAAAATTGGCATATGCAAGCGCAGTGAGCTCCACAATCATGTCGATGGCGTGCGCGAGCAATAAATACGATAGTGATCGGGAGCTCTTTTTAGAGCTCTTCGAAAATCCGATCCATCCGATGTTAATTCACATCGTGCCGCCGTTCGTAAATGCTACAAACCCTACCTACGATTTTCAACTGAACGGAAAAAGTATACGAAAATGGAGAGACGTTTGCGGGAAACCGGCGATTTTGTTCAACCTTCTGCAAATAAGCATCCTTCCCAATGAAAATGGAATTTTTTAGTAAAACTCACCCACCGTTTCACATGGCTGCTTTTATAAAGAACACCGAAGCAGAAACAACGAGCTAAAAGCTTGCCGTTCGTTCATTTACACATTCAGCTGTAAAGCTTTTGCGAGCATCCAGCTGTTTAGCGTAACAAAGCAGGCCGCATCACGCAACACAACTGACCAGGAACTCACACAAATTGAAAAGATAAGTTTATTCTCTGTGCTTTCGCCTCTTCCCCCCCCCCCCCCCCAAAAAAAATATATATATGTTGTGTAAAAAAAACGGTCCGTGTAAAAAAGCTGCTTTTTTACATAAAAAAGCTGCATTTTTACAATTACATAATTGTAAAAAAGCTGCACTTTTACAATTATATAATTGTAAAAAAAGCAGCTTTTTCACGGAAATGTATTTTTTGTAAAAAGCTACTTTTTTTTACAAAAAACATATTTTGTAAAAAAGCTGCCTTTTTTACAATTGTATAATTGTAAAAAACCTGTTGTTTTACAGAAATATATGTTTGTGAAGTAAACAGCTTTGACAAGTATTGCAGCCGTAAATAATGAATCAAACCGGCTTTTCAGACAGTCATTTGCCACTATCCCTATAACAAGAGTTCTACATCTACATCTACATCTACATTTATTAAGTTGATAAAATCCCGTAAGACATCACATCAACTGTAATAAAAGTTGAGCAGTACATTTATTATTTACTCTCACAAACAGAAGGAGAAAGCTTACAGTAGCTCTTCCTACTAAAATACACTGCTACAGTGTTGTTTTCGTAACTATGTTAGCCGATAACCATATGATTTATTGACGACGATCAATTTCCCTGGCGTGTAACAATTCGAGACAACGTCTGGTTAAGGTCACAGTTTGTGAACGCCGCCCTTTCTTCTAAAGCGCTTAGCTACTTTGCCAGATGCGTTAGCTCGGCATCATCAAAGACTAACGCCATCATTGAAAAATAAAGAAGAATAGGTTTTTGTAGCTCAGTTCGCGTAATAATTGTTAACAAAATGTTTTTGAGATGCAGTCTATAGACAAAAGCTTCTGGAACAAAATTATCTTATATTAAGAGGAATTCTCACCAAATCCAAAATATTTTGTCATAACCGAGCTTCGGTTTTTTGCTTTTAATTAAGCCTAAATTCGTTTTCATTTTTGATATAATAGAAATAATAGCTTACGAAAACATCGCTGTTAAATGATCACGTATAATCGACAAGAATACGTGATAGGCAGCGGGACATGTCATTTAGCAAGCTATAAGGCACATCGTGTCTCATTCACGAGGACTGATTATATTGAAACGTTGCGCTCGCTGTTCCAAACATTTCTCTTCACAGCGAAACAGAGTTACAGTGTTATCTGTTCTTATTGTAGCCAGTCATATCTGCAATGAGTGCGACTCTTCAAAGATTGCTTCTAGCCCTCGTTCTCCTGGCTATTATATCCAGCCATAGTGAAGGTTACATCAAGCCGCCAGTTGGACGCAAAAGGTCTGAAATTCGGGTCAGTATATAACTACTCTCACTGTACTCTACCTATCGTGCTTTATGATGGAAGGAAGCCCTATTATTTAGTGTTGAGAGGAGTGGGACTGGGGAAGGGGGAGGGGGGGTGGGGGAGAGTACTAGAAAAGCCGTGAGGTACGATTCAAAGCAAGGGCGGATCCAGGATTTTTTTTAGGAGGGGGTGCACCACTAAGGAACGGCGTAACTGACTGGTGACCGGACGTAAACAAATTTTAATAGCGAGTACGAAGAAGAAGGCCTTTGCCTAGGCAATAACATAATATCAACACGAATAAACCACATAGTTTTTTTTGCAGAATACCAGTTGTATTAGAAAGCCGCAGGTCATCTCGGGGGTGGGGGTTCGCACCCCCTGCACCCTCCCCCTAGATCCGCTCCTGCAAAGCTTAACGTCTTTTGACGAAAGTGCATGCATGATTTTCGTTCCCTCTCTCATAAGGAAACGCAATAATCTTTCCTGTATTCTTTACCGACAGGTAAACATCTTGCTCTCCCAACTTCAGCCTTGCCGTAAGCCAAACCAAAACCACATTTTAGACTAACAGTGTCAAAATCTAATCTTATATCTTTTAACTTTTTACTTTATATACAGATTTCGGATGAAAATAGAGTCGTGCCAATAAAAGCGAGAATTCATCGACTTATTCACCTGGCTAGAGAGGTAAGATAACAGCGGAAAACTGCACATACATCCCTGAATTTTGGATGAGCAGAAAATGAAAAAAAAAATCCATCCACCTCAGAAATATAGATTGATTCCTAAGACAGCTGTAAAGAAAGATAAGCTGAACTAAACGAGTTCCATAAATAATGTAATGTTCAAAATTGCGCCATGTTTAGTTTTGAAAGACAAACGGTCTTCCAAAGGACAAGAAAACATGAGTAAAAGTCTCAGTAAGCGTTTTAAAAAAGATAAGTGAAAATAATGATTGGTCAACTGATAACTTTTCCAGAATCGTAGCCTACTAAACTGTACACTTGATACATACCTTTTCCTTTTTTTATTATGATTGAATAAAAGAGAAAACGAATCTTGCATTGTGTATACATACCGCACTGGGTAACTTTTTCGTTTGTATATCGTTTTGTCGGCTATACTGGTTGTAACTAATTCAGTGCGGTCCCTGTGGTTAACATGTGGTCTTCATTCATTCGTTTGTTTCCATGACCACAGAACCTTGCCAAGCTGAAAAGATTGACTCCGCATGAATCAGTGCTTCATGTAAGCCGAAAAGAACCTGTTGATGGAAAGGAATGACTGAATGGCCCGGCTTCTTCTGTTCGAATTACAGGCTGCAAGGAAAATGAGTTTGATGTTATTATTCTTCTAATCATTCAAACTAAACGTCAACATTGCTTTCAGAAATGAACAAGATAACGCAACAAAATCTTATTGAAAATCTACCAAGCTCAAAGTAAAAGTAACTAATGTTTTTCTTGTTCTTGCTTTATACGAAAGCTACGAGACTAGTCAAATGTTTGAGGTATTGAAAACATGTACAATAAAGTTGAAATAATATAATCAATTTTGCAGTTGGTTACTACAAGAAAAGTCTGTGTATTGCTGCGAGGGCTGAGGGCTTCTTCCATAGCTTTTAGTGCCAAGCACCTGTCAACATTTCTTGCTGCGAAAACATATAACTCAGTGACGCCATCTTGTGAATCCAGACCCAAGCGGTTGAGCAAGCAGGAGATGCCTGGGACCAAGGCTATTAGCCTGCTGCAAGCAAGCTCTTCGTGAACGGCTGGCCCCAGCCGAGTCAGGAGCTTGCTTGCAGGCTAAGGCTTTACTATTTGCACGTTCTCCCCGGCCCACGCAGGCGCATGCCAATCTCCTTTTCATGGCTTTGCCGGCCCCTTCCATGACGCTAGAAACGAGGTTGGAAGCGAAAAAAGGACGCTTCCCATCTGGCAGAACAGGAAGCACAAAATGGCCAATTATTTGCGAAAAAAATTGACGATTGGGTAACTTCTAATACATTAACATTGAATACTAAGAAATCTAACTATGTCATCTTCCGACCTTACCAAAGGAAAATCCAAAATATCCCCAAAATTTGTATATTTGATCATGATTCAAACAAAAATGTAAACCTTGAATACAAAGACTGTATTAAGTATTTAGGCGTCCTTATCGATGAAAACCTTTCCTGGAAGAACCATATCGATTCTTTTATAACCAAAATAAGCACAACTGTTGGAATATTAAGTAAATTAAGACATTATATACCATTTTTTCTTGTAAATATTTATAATGCTCTTATAACACCCTATCTCTCCTATGGACTTGTTTCCTGGGACCCCGCCTCTAAAACACATCTAAATAAGCTCACTATTCTACAGAAGCGCGCTCTCCGCTCGATTCACTTTGCAAACAGAAATGAGCACGCTATCCCTCTATTTGTCAAAACTAATGTTTTACCTGTAAGTTTTCTTTATTTCCAAGCGGTATCAAACTTAATGTACGATATAAATTCAAAACAAGCACCGTCAAATATTCTAAATCTTTTCTGTAAAACTTCCAGCATACAAAAATATGTTACCCATTCGTCAACCTCTCAAAACTTTTATATCAAAAATTCTAGAATTGACCTACAAAAAAACTATTTTTCACGTGTTGGAGCAAAAATGTGGAATGAGATACCTGAAAGAATAAAAAAAAGTTGCCAAAAAAGAGTACTATTTGACATTCTGAAAACTGAAGATAGCTATATTGAAACTAATAAAATAATTTCTGATGTAAAGAATCATTAGAGAAGACACAAGTGCAAGTACTTTTAGTATCATAAGTATCTCAGGCTCTTTTTTTAGTCAGTTTGGCACAAATACACTTAAATTTTTTTTGTTCTTTTTTCTCTCTTATTTTCAATCCTGTACTGTAATACAATTGCCACTGTTTCAATAGACTGGCCTGCCTCGATTAGCTAAGCTACCTGCAGGTCAGTCTAAATTGTAATACTTCTATTAATCATAAAAATTACAATTTCCTCGATTGTGATTGGTTTAAAAAACTACTATTTTCCACTAATTCACTTGCCAAGTTGTTATCGGACAGTTTGTTATTGGACACTTTGTTATTGGACAGTTTGTTATCGGACAGTTCAATAAGCCAATCACATTCAAAGTAGTATTTTAAATCAACCAATGACATTCAAAGTTGTGTTTAAATCAACCAATCACAACCTTGGTTACAATCACCATACATTTTGATCGTAGTCAATTTCAGAGCGACATTAAACAATTTACGCTTCCTTTGTCAGTCTTTTAATACAAAATTTTCTTCTCTTTTATAACTTGGCTCTTCTTGTTTTCTCGGAAGTTGTAATTTTTATGATTAATTGGTAATAAGACTTCGTGTCGTCCAATTCGGTCTGTAATCATACTCGTGATAAACAAATCGGACTCCCGCTTCGCGGTCGTCCGATTTTGTTATCACTCGTATGATTACAGACCGAATTGGACTCCACTCAGTCCTATTACCATTACTTATTTCATTTTAATAAACCTTGTTGTTGTTGTAGTCAACTCTCAGCATCACGTACCTGCGGGCATACATATTTTAACTTGGATGCTCTTGCTGTCTTCTGTCTGAAACCTTACGTTTATCATGATCAACTTTTTACACAAGCGAGGGCATCGCCGAGAACAAAAACATTTCTTTCAAGGGAAACATCACCAGAAAACAAAACTAAATTACAACACCGACACCAACAGAATGCCTCAAAAGCGTCCCAAGTTTTTCTTGGGTGTCGTTTCAATTTCTATCGACTTATCGACCAGCTGTGGGATGATGAGGTTTGATAGATATGTTTCAGTTTAACAAGCATAATTGTGCTTGTGCTTGATTTAACAAGCATAATTTAGCAAAAAAGTATACCATTTTTAAGCTCAAAATAGCCGATTCTTTCCTCCATCATGCGCTGCACAATCTCAGGCTTTAACTTAGCAAACAGTCTGTGTTGTTTCATTTTAGGCCATGCTTTCTACAGAGTTGAAAATATTGTTATACAGCGATCAACGATCTCTACTTTCCATGGGAACATTTGGCTCAAAACTACAACTTCAATGACGTTGTTCCCGTCCATCCAATTCCTGCTCCAGTCACTAATCAGGCTCTCGCATTGTTCCCGAAGCATCTCTATTTGGTATTCTGTTGCTAGCTTGAACAGGCTGAAGCAGTTCTGTCTTGTCAAAGTAAAAACCTGACCTGGATATATGAATTTCAAGAGCTCTTCGACATCGCCTGCCTTCTTTTCCCGGAGTGGTATTTCAGAAGCAGTCTTCTCCTTGAAATCAGATGAAAACATTCTCTCAAATACCGGTGACGCCACTGCTAACAGGGTTCGGTGGACATGGAATTTCCTATATTCCACGGAAAGGACAAGATCACTTGATTTTCAGGGCTCTGAGAATGGCCCTTGGTCGCTTGCGAGCTTTTCTTTAGTTCTTTTAGGTGTGTCGGAGCTGCTTCAGCTGCTTGTCGGTTCATCCATTGATACACACACTGTCACTTCTGATCCCCTATTCTTCCGTATGATTGTCGAGAAGTCGTTGTGTTCAAACGTCCGCCATCTTGATTACTCTAAGCTCCTCATGAAGGTGTATAGCGTGGGGTGAGGGCTAATTCTGCCCCTCCCCCCTCCCCTCCTAGTCGGCGAACACTTATTCGAAGCAACAGTATGTTGCCTGGTTTTAGGCCACTTTACCTCATAATTCACTTTGATCTACGCCAGCAAACCTTGTCAGTACTCAAGTTCACGTTTAGCCAAAAGCCATTGTAAACATGAGTGATTATAGTTAAAGGGAACCTTCACTCTTACAACCAATTGACCCTAATTTGTCGGAAATAATTACTAGTTTCCAAAATTTAGTATATAACGTGGGAATTGCATTTAAAGTGCACAAACAATTTGGTATTATTAACGCCTTTTTTCACTTTTAAATTTCCCGAGTGCCGCCAGTTTTGATTTCGCGACGTCAACTGGTTGCAGCTATTGGGGGATTCACGCTTACGTCATTGTTTACATTTGTACTCATTTGCATACGGCTTTGCTTTTTGTGATTTGACTCCAAGCAGCTAAAGAGCTTGTGAAATTTAATACATTGTGAAATTTTTAGCTCTTTAGGTGTAGTATTCAAGGAGATATTGTCTTCCAAAAACAGCAAAATTTCAGGGTGGCAAAAGCACTAATAAATTCATACATTCTTTGCAAAATTTTGAGTTTTTAAACCCGCGTTGCACAAAAAGTATTCAATACGTGAGGCTCATATTCATTGGCACAGTTTTTCATAC
>JAEMWC010000473.1:622500-664028 GCA_016490735.1 Pachyseris speciosa
GGGGACTCGTATTTCACCTCCTCCCCGCTCGTGATAAAAAAAAAAAAAATAAATAATAATAATAATAATAATAATAATAATAATAATAATAATAATAATAATAATAATAATAATAATAATAATAATAATAAAAGAAAAAGAAGGAAAAAGACAATGAAAAGAAACGTTTGTCCGACGAGGCTCAATCCTGGGACCTTGTTCCAACATCATGACGGTTGTACCACTAGGCCACGAGGGCTCTCGCGCCTTGACTCTGCAAAAAGCTTTTATTTAAATGAAACTGACGTCATCATCACCGTAAACACTTCCAATGTGGTTTAAAACATGCAAAATATTTTCCGCAAAGAAACCTGAAGGAAAGATAAGTGATAGACTTGACTATCACAACTAAATACTGCAGAGGAAATTCCATAACATTCCCAAATCGCCGAGAAACATTACGGAGCGGGCATTGCCCTCAGCGGCTACCATCAGTGGTTTTAGTCAAAGGGGTCTTCGTTTTAGTCCATGGGGTCTTCGTTTTAGTCCATGGGGTCTTCGTTTTAGTCCATGGGGTCTTCGTTTTAGTCCATAGGGTCTTCGTTTTAGTCAAAGGGGTCTTCGTTTTAGTCCATAGGGTCTTCGTTTTAGTCCATGGGGTCTTCGTTTTAGTCCATGGGGTCTTCGTTTTAGTCCATGGGGTCTTCGTCTTAGTCCATAGGGTCTTCGTTTTAGTCCATAGGTTCTTCGTTTTAGTCCATGGGGTCTTCGTTTTAGTCCATGGGGTCTTCGTTTTAGTCCATGGGGTCTTCGTTTTAGTCCATGGGGTCTTCGTTTTAGTCCATAGGGTCTTCGTTTTAGTCCATAGGGTCTTCGTTTTAGTCCATGGGGTCTTCATTTCAGTCAAAGGGGTCTTCGTTTTAGTCCATAGGGTCTTCGGTTTAGTCCATGGGGTCTTCGTTTTAGTCAAAGGGGTCTTCGTTTTAGTCCATAGGGTCTTCGTTTTAGTCAAAGGGGTCTTCGTTTTAGTCAAAGGGGTCTTCGTTTTAGTCCATGGGGTCTTCGTCTTAGTCCATAGGGTCTTCGTTTTAGTCCATAGGTTCTTCGTTTTAGTCCATGGGGTCTTCGTTTTAGTCAAAGGGGTCTTCGTTTTAGTCCATAGGGTCTTAGGTCTTCGTTTTTGGGTCTTCGTTTTAGTAACACCCCAGTATTGGTTGTTTTCCCACTTCAAAGCGTTATCGACGACCAGGTCGCCGAAGCCCGAAGTTTGGGGATGTCTGTTGCGATCTTTCTTTTGACCAGGGCTTCTATCTGGCGTAGTTGCCGAGGTTTGCAAAGTTCGCTTTATCCTTGGTCCGACATCCGATACTTCACTTCATTCTCCGGCTCAGGAAACTTTGGGTTTACCACGTTCAGTGTGGCCGCAATAAAGCTGAAATCTTCGCTAGTTTTTCGTATTTTTGTAGCTCACGGTAGGCAGAAACTGAAGAGTTATTTTTTTTTTGCGCGACGATTCCCGTCTTTTGCATTGCGTGTGCCAAAGTTGTTCTTTAGTGTCCTTTCCTGTTCGACGGAAGAAACAAATTTCCGGTTTGCGCTGATTGGCCAAATTTTGACAGCTCAGGCAGCCGGAAGCGATAGGGAGCATTAGGGGCAAATCGCAGAGAGATCGTTGCAAGCTCTCTTTCCATTTTTCCCTCCTTCCACCCCCCACCCCCCGAGAGAGCTTGCTCGCAGGCTACCCCCACCCCCCGAGAGAGCTTGCTAGCAGGCTAGCGCATGCTTTGAACATGATGTTCGCTACCGCTCCCATACGGAGCAGTGAAAATCTAACGTATTTGAGACTTCTCTAATACTGTCAAAACCAGAAGTGGGCGTGCCCAAGTCTCCGCTGCCACAACAACCGCCACCGACACCCCCACTGAAGCGACAAAATTCCAATTCCTATCCAAACTATGAGAATGAAACCGTGCAGAGCAGAGTTAAAGGAAAACAGACAATGCAAAGACATATAACGCGCGCGAACAGAAGTTAACATGTACTGCGCAAGGCAATGTATTTTGTCAAAACAAACCGTAAATTGGCTCGAGCGAGCACAATCCTACCCAAGCTCTCTTTATAATTTGCAATCCCAGAATGAAGGGAGCTTTATTCCTAAGAAAAATCGAGCGTGATCTAAGAACGACGGTTAATAATTTTAAAAGAAACTTCAGCGAGCGCGAACCAGAATTCAAAACGGTGTTCCGTTGTGAATGATATATGAAATAATTCATACATGAACTGCGGAAATGAAATCAAATGAAGAATGATCATCGCAGTTGTGAACGCAATTTATGCAATTGTGAAAAGAAGCCTGAAAAAATTCAGGACTTCAACGGGGTTTGAACCCGTGACCTCGCGATTACCGGTGCGATGCTCTAACCAACTGAGCTATGAAGCCACTGACGTTGGGAGCAGGTTTGATTTCCGCAGTTCATGTATGAATTATTTCATATATCATTCACACTCATTTCTTTCACGGGAACATATGAACCCACAATTGACCTGCTCCCAACGTCAGTGGCTTCATAGCTCAGTTGGTTAGAGCATCGCACCGGTAATCGCGAGGTCACGGGTTCAAACCCCGTTGAAGTCCTGAATGTTTTCAGGCTTCTTTTCACAATTGCATAAATTGCGTTCACAACTGCGATGATCATTCTTCATTTGATTTGGTGTTCCGTTTGTCGAAACAAAGCGTTTGTCGTTTCTTACGATCAACCGAACTTTGTAAACCCAAGGATTTTTGACTCAAACACTGAGAATTCGGACTACCCGCACGGGGACCAATTAGCGTACAAAAATATTTTTCTGGGCGCGATGAGTGGCTAAATTGAGGGCAGGGTCGTTGCTTTCTTTTACTGTTTGCAGAATCTGTTCGTTGCTTTCTTTTTTCTATCTTGCATGGCTATCGGTGGCTCTTAATAATACTAGCTATTTGTATTTGGCAACACCATCTGTTAAATGCTACTATAGTTAGTACCAACTATGATGCTAATAAATTAGTTATTTGTCTGTTTGCAGAATCTGTTTGAGCAGGATTTATACGGTTTTCTACGTGCAGGGTACATGCATCGTCAGGATCGGCTCCATCAGCGTTTTAAAGAGTCAAGAGATGTACATAGGCGTTTTCCAGAGTACAGGGGATGGGGTGGGTTAATGGGAAGTAATTTTTAGGCAAAAACACGGAAGTGGAAGTTGCTGCAAATGTATTATGTACATAAATAAACGATACTGACTCAGCGTTCCTTTCGATGAAATAAATTCAGTGTTTCAGTGATTTAAATGAAACATAAATGTGGATTTCTTTAAACTGAAGAACTCAAACCAAATATGGTTAAATTTCACAAGAAAATTTGCATGGGAAAATAGATCCCGTTTGTCTTTAGCGGCAATACAGATGTTGTTAATTAAGGATCGAAACAAGCCAGCTGAGCTGACAGCAGCTGACAAAATTTGGCAGATAAACCATAAAACTGCGTTTGAAATATGATTCAGTGGCTATGCTGTCTAGCTATAGACAGTAGAAAGAATATTTTTGAGTTAAGTTATCTCATAATAAAAATGATCCAGCAGGTGGAAAAATTATGAACTCATAATCATTTGTTAAAGATGATAAAATACTCACCGTTTACTATTCATAATTGTAAATTTATGTGTAAATTGCTGATATTTTAATCAATAATATATGAAGAAACACATGCAGTTAACAGTTAATGCCAGAGGTAGGTAAAATATACTTGCTTATGATCTTGATCGACCAACGACTGCTGCACAGAAACGTGAACTACAGGTAGGTCTCAACAGCTTTGGTTTGCGGGTTTTGATGTTGGACCACTCAAATATAGCAATTTTGAACTTCTTGAGATAAGCATTTTTAAGCTCTTGTTTAAGTCCAACTGATATGAAAATGGGTGACCTTATAGTTACATAAACAAACATGCAAGCAATACATGAAAACGTCGACGCTCAATTTTCGTTTTGTGTATTAGAAAAATATTAAATTGTGATTAACCCCAAACTATTATACCATGGCTAGAAATACCTACAGTAGTGCATCGACACGTTTTTTCATACCTCTGAATTATGAATGAAAACTAGACAAACTTCAGCACCTACGTGTGATTGTCACACAGAAATGTTCTATATGACATTTCTTTTCCTTTGCATGCGCGATAAGAATGTTTATCCGTTGCCCAGCCTTACACATAGTTTCAGTTCAAATTCTTTATCTAACTTTAGACAAAGGCAACCGTGTTATTGAAGGCTATTGAAAGGTGCCATAACTGGCACAAAACGTAAGGATAGAGTTTACTATAGTCATCCGCTGGTCGTTGCTTCCGATGGTTTATTTTTAAGTGAGCTATTTACTTTATGCATGAATGTTTAAAACAGCGTTACTGCCTTCTGGAGAAACAAAGTCGTGTCTGACATACGCCGCCAAGAGCGAATGTTAAGGTTGGTTTACACAATGACATAAGCATAACGATATGTTTACACTTGTGACATAAGTAAATGAAAATTGGCATATGCAAGCGCAGTGAGCTGCACAATCATGTCGATGGCGTGCGCGAGCAATAAATACGATAGTGATCGGGAGCTCTTTTTAGAGTTCTTCGAAAACCCGATCCATCCGATGTTAATTCACATCGTGCCGCCGTTCGTAAATGCTACAAACCCTACCTACGATTTTCAACTGAACGGAAAAAGTATACGAAAATGGAGAGACGTTTGCGGGAAACCGGCGATTTTGTTCAACCTTCTGCAAATAAGCATCCTTCCCAATGAAAATGGAAGTCTTTAGTAAAACTCACCCACCGTTTCACACGACTGCTTTTATAAAGAACACCAAAGCAGAAACAACGAGCTAAAAGCTTGCCGTTCGTTCATTTACACATTCAGCTGTGAAGCTTTTGCGAGCATCCAGCTGTTTAGCGTAACAAAGCAGGCCGCATCACGCAACACAACTGACCAGGAACTCACACAAATTGAAAAGATAAGTTTATTCTCTGTGCTTTCGCCTCTCCCCCCCCCCTCCCCCCCAAAAAAAAATATATATATATATGTTGTGTAAAAAAAACGGTCCGTGTAAAAAAGCTGCTTTTTTACATAAAAAAGCTGCATTTTTACAATTACATAATTGTAAAAAAGCTGCACTTTTACAATTATATAATTGTAAAAAAAGCAGCTTTTTCACGGAAATGTATTTTTTGTAAAAAGCTACTTTTTTTTACAAAAAACATATTTTGTAAAAAAGCTGCTTTTTTACAATTGTATAATTGTAAAAAACCTGAAGTAAACAGCTTTGACAAGTATTGCAGCCGTAAATAATGAATCAAACCGGCTTTTCAGACAGTCATTTGCCACTATCCCTATAACAAGAGTTCTACATCTACATCTACATCTACATTTATTAAGTCGATAAAATCCCGTAAGACATCACATCAACTGTAATAAAAGTTGAGCAGTACATTTATTATTTACTCTCACAAACAGAAGGAGAAAGCTTACAGTAGCTCTTCCTACTAAAATACACTGCTACAGTGTTGTTTTCGTAACTATGTAATAATAATAATAATAATAATAATAATAATAATAATAATAATAATAATGGCTTTATTGGCAACATCTCTACATAGTAGCTCTTCATTCACCAATTAACGCTAAATCAAATTAAATCAAATCAAATGTTGGTATTTGGAGAGAGGGGAAAACCGGAGTACCCGGAGAAAAACCTCTCGGAGCAGAGTAGAGAACCAACAAACTCAGCCCACTTATGACCCGAGTCCGGGAATCGAACCCGGGACACATTGGTGGAAGGCGAGCGCTCTCACCACTGCGCCAACCCTGCTCCCGATAACCATATGATTTATTGACGGCGATCAATTTCCCCGGCGTGTAACAATTCGAGACAACGTCTGGTTAAGGTCACAGTTTGTGAACGCCGCCCTTTCTTCTAAAGCGCTTAGCTACTTTGCCAGATGCGTTAGCTCGGCATCATCAAAGACTAACGCCATCATTGAAAAATAAAGAAGAATAGGTCTTTGTAGCTCAGTTCGCGTAATAATTGTTAACAAAATGTTTTTGAGATGCAGTCTATAGACAAAAGCTTCTGGAACAAAATTATCTTATATTAAGAGGAATTCTCACCAAATCCAAAATATTTTGTCATGACCGAGGTTCGGTTTTTTTGCTTTTAATTAAGCCTAAATTTATTCATTTTTGATATAATAGAAATAATAGCTTACGAAAACATCGCTGTTAAATGATCACGTATAATCGACAAGAATACGTGATAGGCAGCGGGACATGTCATTTAGCAAGCTATAAGGCACATCGTGTCTCATTCACGAGGACTGATTATATTGAAACGTTGCACTCACTGTTCCAAACATTTCTCTTCACAGCGAAACAGAGTTACAGTGTTATCTGTTCTTATTGTAGCCAGACATATCTGCAATGAGTGCGACTCTTCAAAGATTGCTTCTAGCCCTCGTTCTCCTGGCTATTATATCCAGCCATAGTGAAGGTTTCACCAGGCCGCCAGTTGGAGGTAAAAGGTCTGAAATTCGGGTCAGTATATAACTACTCTACCTATTGTGCTCTATGATAGAAGGAAGCCCTATTATTTAGTGTTGAGGGGAGTGGGACTGGGGGAGGGGGGAGAGTACTAGAAAAGCCTTGAGGTACGATTCAAAGCAAGGGCGGATCCAGGATTTTTTTTGGGGGGGGGTGCACCACTAAGGAATGGCGTAACTGACTGGTGACCGGACGTAAACAAATTTTAATAGCGAATACGAAGAAGAAGGCTTTCGCCTGGGAAATAACATAATATTATCACCAATAAACCACATCGTTTTTTTTTTCAGAATACCAGTTGTATTAGAAAGTCGCAGGTCATCTCGGGGGGGGGGGCACCCCCTGCACCCTCCCCCTAGATCCGCCCATGCAAAGCTTAACGTCTTTTGACGAAAGTGCATGCATGATTTTCGTTCCCTCTCTCATAAGGAAACGCAATAATCTTTCCTGTATTCTTTACCGACAGGTAAACATCTTGCTCTCCCAACTTCAGACTTCCCGTAAGCCAAACCAAAACCACATTTTAGACTAACAGTGTCAAAATCTAATCTATTGTCTTTTAACTTTTTACTTTATATACAGATCTCGGATGAAAATAGAGTCGTGCCAATAAAAGCGAGAATTCATCGACTTATTCACCTGGCTAGAGAGGTAAGATAACAGCGGAAAACTGCACATACATCCCTGAATTTTGGATGAGCAGAAAATGAAAAAAAAATCCATCCACCTCAGAAATATAGATTGATTCCTAAGACAGCTGTAAAGAAAGATAAGCTGAACTAAACGAGTTCCATAAATAATGCAAATGTTCAAAATTGCGCCATGTTTAGTTTTGAAAGACAAACGGTCTTCCAAAGGACAAGAAAACATGAGTAAAAGTCTCAGTAAGCGTTTAAAAAAGATAAGTGAAAATAATGATTGGTCAACTGATAACTTTTCCAGAATCGTAGCCTACTAAACTGTGCACTTTATACATACCTTTTCCTTTTTTTTTTATTATTGAATAAAAGAGAAAACGAATCTTGCATTGTCTATACATACCGCACTGGGTAACTTTTTCGTTTGTATATCGTTTTGTCGGTTCTACTGGTTCTAACTAATTCAGTGCGGTCCCTGTGGTTAACATGTGGTCTTCATTCATTCGTTTGTTTCCATGACCACAGAACCTTGCCAAGCTGAAAAGATTGACTCCGCGTGAATCAGTGCTTCATGTAAGCCGAAAACAACCTGTTGATGGAAAGGAATGACTGAATGGCCCGGCTTCTTCTGTTCGAATTACAGGCTGCAAGGAAAATGAGTTTATTATTCTTCTAATCATTCTAAACTAAACGTCAATATTGCTTTCAGAAATGAACAAGATAAGGCAACAAAATCTTATTGAAAATCTAATAAGCTCAAAGTAAAAGTAACTAATGTTTTTCTTGTTCTTGCTTTATACGAAAGCTACGAGACTAGTCAAATGTTTGAGGTATTGAAAACATGTACAATAAATTTGAAATAATATAATCAATTTTGCAGTTGGTTACTACAAGAAAAGTCTGTGTATTGCTGCGAGGGCTGAGGGCTTCTCCCATAGCTTTTAGTGCCAAGCACCTGTCAACATTTCTTGCTGCGAAACATATAACTCAGTGACGCCATCTTGTGAATCCAGACCGAAGCGGTTGAGCAAGCGGGAGATGCCTGGGACCAAGGCTATTAGCCTGCTGCAAGCAAGCTCTTCGTGAACGGCTGGCCCCAGCCGAGTCAGGAGCTTGCTTGCAGGCTAAGGCTGTACTATTTGCACGTTCTCCCCGGCCCACGCAGGCGCATGTCAATCTCATTTTCATGGCTTTCCCCTTCCATGACGCTAGAAACGAGGTTGGAAGCGAAAAAAGGACGCTTCCCATCTGGCAGAACAGGAAGCGCAAAATGGCCAATTATTTGCGAAAAGAAAGCTCTATTTTGAAGGACTTGCTCAGCAAATTTCCCAAACTTTTAATTTCTGAAAATTGTATGTGCCATTTGGAAAGAATTCGAAGGCCTGGTAAACCAAATTGTTGCTCAAATTGTTGCTCGTCATCACACTGGCCGGTCTGGCAGGCCAGTTTTGATAAATGAATGGAAAACGCCTTAAGGCACAAATTGTCTCGTTTAATTTTATCCTGCAACTCTTCACGCACGACACGTAAAATGATCGTGGAATTTTGTAACATGTTTTAAAACCCCACAGCAATCGTTGGTCTTAGTGATGTCAAATGATGAAGTCTGCATACAGTGTTTTGCGGTAGTCGTGGTCGAAGCGTTTAAATAAGCCATAATAAAACCTTGCATATCGTGAATAAACGCATGGACATGTTCGTACTATACTGAATCGGGATGAGAGGGGAACGTTTCGTGGTTAAAAAGCACAGAATGCAATTAACTTGACACCAACTGAACTCAATAAAAAAATGGAGGTTTATAACAAAAAAACGGGAAAGCTCACGAAGGGAAATCGGCTAAATTAAGTGCTTCGCGTGCTTGGCAATAAAGGATATCGCGTTTTCATTGGCCATTTGTGTCAGTGAATAAGCCAATACTGCGAATTATCGCTGATAATCTATTTGAACACAACTGATACCGGTTATTGGGGGGAACGTTTCGTGGTTAAAAAGCACAGAATGCAATTAACTTGATACCCACTGAACTCAATAAAAAATGGAGGTTTATAACAAAAAAACGGGAAAGCTCACGAAGGGAAATCGGCTAAATTAAGTGCTTCGCGTTCTTGGCAATAAAGGATATCGCGTGTTCATTGGCATTTGTGTCAGTGAATAAGCCAATACTGCGAACCCAGTTTCTTAGTTATCGCTGATAATCTATTTGAACACAACTGATACCAGTTATTGGTGGGAACGTTTCGTGGTTAAAAAGCACAGAATGCAATTAACTTGATACCCACTAAACTCAATAAAAAATGGAGGTTTATAACAAAAAAAAACGGGAAAGCTCACGAAGGGAAATCGGCTAAATTAAGTGCTTCGCGTGCTTGGCAATAAAGGATATCGCGTGTTCATTGGCCATTTGTGTCAGTGAATAAGCCAATACTGCGAATTATCGCTGATAATCTATTTGAACACAACTGATACCGGTTATTGGGGGAACGTTTCGTGGTTAAAAAGCACAGAATGCAATTAACTTGATACCCACTGAACTCAATAAAAAATGGAGGTTTATAACAAAAAAACGGGAAAGCTCACGAAGGGAAATCGGCTAAATTAAGTGCTTCGCGTTCTTGGCAATAAAGGATATCACGTTTTCATTGGTCATTAGTGTCAGTGAATAAGCCATTACTGCAAACCAAATTCTTAGTTATCGCTGATAATGTCACTGAACACAACTGATACCGGTTATTGGTTCCTATCATTCACTGATTCAGTTTGGCGTCTTGTAACCGTTAGGAAGCACGTGGTTGAAAGTCATCGGATGGAGTTTTATCAGGCGATAACTATCGATCCAATTTAGATCAGCAATTTAGCGAAGAAAGGAGAACAAAAGAAAATTATAAGACTTTACTTTTTAAGACTGCCTTAACTTTCCAAAAGACATGATGACAAATGTTCACACGAGCACATAAAGACTCTTTAAGACTGTTTTTTACGTGTGTTTGAGAGTGCCGCCTCTGCTCACTGAAAAAATGTAAATTTTCTTTTACGGCTGCTAATTAATCTAATTAATCTAATTTAGTTGATCACAACAGAAAATTTACCTCCATGCACTGTTCTATCTACGCATCATCGCAGTTATTTAGAAAATAACTCCGTATTTAACTTTTAAAATGAAAATTAAAGTGAAAACCCGTGATTCAGTTATATTAGTTCTTTTTCACTTTTAAAAGGTGAATATGAACTGATCCCAATAAAACTTTTTGTTAGCTTCGCCTAATTGACCCTAGTTAGTCTTTTGTTAATGCAATGTAAATAATTGTTTGAGAAAACATCGTTAATGGAATAATTGAGCAGGTATCCGGCGGTAGGAAGAAAGACATGCCATTTGCAAAGTCATTATTAGTATCCAGTTTCAATTCCCAACACTACTTAACCGATATCCAGTACTGGCTTATTCACACAGTTTTAGTCGAGACGTAATCTGTGCTTTTTGTAGCTACAGTCGTAGTCATAATGAATGTTAAGGTTCTAAGACTGCTTCTAGCTCTTGTTATCTTGGCTAGTATGTTTAGCCATAGTGAAGGTTACATGAGAGTACCAGTTGGACGGAAAAGGACGGCCGACAATCAGGTCAGTTTCTATGGACCAATTACAAGAAAATTAACTATACTTATTCTTAAGTTACGTTCACGAATGAGAGGCAGCACCACTCAAAAATTGAGATAAGACTGTTTGGTTGGTGGTCTAAAAGTTTAAGACCAATGCACCTTATCGGAGTTTGTAATGTTATGCCAAAACTGAAACTAGACCAATCCATCAAAGAACTAAATTTTTATGGACACTTCCTAAGATCAATGTCAGAAGAGAAAGACAGTCTCTTTCTGTGTTACTTATTTCCCTCATTTTATATATTTCATTGCATTCTTCACTAGTTAGTCAACACACGACCCTACAAGCATGCGTAAATGTGATCATTATCCCCATCACCGTTATCACCACTATCATCTGATTATCTCCTCGTTTAACTGAGAAACGAAGTTCCTTACAAATGTCGCAAATTTTCTGAAACGGATATTTTTCCCTACTTCATATCAGGCTGCAAAATAAACGATCTTTCTTAGGAATATTTTCAATATTTGATTATTCCATGAAATAACTGAATAACCATATTAGGAAAAAGTGTAACCTAAATGTGGTGACAAACAGTTAGACGAGATATTGACATTGAGCGTCGTGAAACTAATACGAAAGCAATTGCTCAAGCCAATCACAACAGACACGAACGACGTTAGAGTGGTTTTCAATTGAGCGTCGAAAGTAACTCACGTTTTGCTTTGTTTTTTGCATTGCTTCGCTCTGTGATTGGCCAGGAAACATCGCGCCACTAACTTAACCAATGAAAAGCAAAACCAAAACCAATCGCTACTTGCACGCGCATACTTTCCCGCGCTTTGCGCCGACTACATGTGATTGCTTCGTGCTCTGATTGGCTCATTGCGCTGTTTGCATCTGTTGTAATTGCTTTGGTTTTATTTACGACACTCAATTGAAAAGCGCTCTATCAACCAATCACAATTTGAAGCAATTACATGTAGCCGGCGCAAAGCGCGGGAAATGGTTGAGAAAGTGGCGCGAGTTTTGCCAACCAATCACAGAGCGAAGTCATGCAAAACCAAAGCAAACAAGAATTACCTCCGATACTCAAAAAAAGTCGCTCTATTTCCAGAAAAACTGTTACTGAGTTGCTATCTTTTCTCCTACTTATTGTACAGCTTTCCGAGGAAAGTGAAGACATAACAATAGGAACAAGAAATATTCGGCTGGATCGAGAGGTACTTTTGGTCATCTCCTGTTATACACGTGGAAGGTCATCGGTTGGAGAACCCGGAAATATTCAGTTTATCACTTGGCTTTGTCGTATGAATGCCCCCGGGGGTTACTTCCTAGTAATAGGCTAATGGGGAAGTGCGGCTGGTGGGGTCACATTTTCACGACTGGATTGACTATAATGGGGTTGGATTTTCAATAGTTACTAGAACGGGGTCGCACATTTTTCGGGATTTTGGGGTAAATGTACCAGAATATTTGTTCTGAAGGTGAAAAGTAAAGTGTTCTACATTAACTTTAACAAATGTGCCAATTCATTTTAGAATGACCTACTTAAAAGGCTTTATAAGGTAGATGCACAAACAGAAAGTGACTAAGTTGGGATCACGAAAAATACATTTGCCCAAAGGCGACTAAGGTGGGGTCTACAATTGGCCACAGAAAAGACTATAATGAGGTAGGGATTCTGAGAGGCCAGCAGCACATACCCAGCAAAAACTGACCCAAGTACCCCCGGCATGAGTGCACGGCTTTCTGACAGTTTTTTCTTATTTTTAGCAGGGCTCTACAGAGCTACGTGTGCGAAGGGATGAACTCTGCGCAGCTGCAGCAAGAAAATGTTGACGATGATCCGGGTGACTCGACTTCTTGAGATAACAAGCTTTATGAAAATCGTTTCAAAAACCAACACAAATAACTTCTGTTGAGATTTGCGCAATATAAATGCAATTTATTTATTACTAATGTATTAATCATCATTAATGTTTATTGTACAAGACGCCAAAAAGGTACTCAGACGAAATAAACTTGTAATTCGTTTCAAAAATAAATAAAAACAGAAGATCCGGATGAAACAATCTCAATGTCAAGTAGCTTCCATTTGATTTTAACTAAGAATCCTTTCCTGTTTTCCCTTTGTAAAAAGATCCTCAGAGGATCCAATACTTAGCAGATTTAATTTAGGGTCGTTCTCCCTGTGCTTTTCTCGACCAAATAAATAACACTGAAATTAAAGATAGTATTTGACATCAGCGACACTGTTCGAATTGTCGACCGTCGGGTCACAATAGAGAGATACAGGTTGGGCCATCTTACCGCAAACGGCAAACCGCGGTTTGCGGTTAGCGGTTTTACGTTTACCGTCTGCCCATATTCGGGGCTTAAGATTCGTGGTTGGTTCTAACAACAAATAGCCGGCCGCCATGTTTGTTTTCATTCATTCGTTCACTTCTATCTGAGCTGAGAAATCGTCTTCAAAATTACGTTTCTATGAAAAAGAATTCGATAATCAATAAGCGAAAGAGTTATAAAAGGTAGCATTTCCTCTCAAACGTGGGATTGTGATGTTTTAGGATGCAAAAAACCTTGCGGTAAATCACTTACCTCTAGAGTGTGGTCTAGCCGTACAAACGTGAACCTCAAACCGCAAACCTGACGGCAAGGCACTGGTTACGTGACTTCTTGACGTTCGCGGTTCGCGGGAAAAGCCGAAAAACCTCGAACTTAATCTCTCTAATGCTTATACGTTTCTTATCGATTGCGCTCCCAAGAAATGAGATGACTTTGGAATAAAAGTGCAGACACCGTAGGACGTAATCACGGTAGTCACGAGTCGTCTCTCGCGCTAACCAAGCCTCTTCAAAAGAAATGTTGACTCAGAATTGAATTACTCCAATCTACATCTCATAGCAAACGAATTTATTTGAGAACGTTTGTTTTGAACTTTCTTTCAATTTGAATCTCAATTTTCAACAAAGCGGAAACAAAAGATAACAAAAGGCGTCGAAGAGGACACGTGATTACTGGTGACGGAAACACACGAGGAGGAGGAAAATAGGTTAACATCCCCAGATAAAGCCGCTACATAGTATTGCAACCACTCGATTATAAAAACAAAAAAATATTTCCAAGTTGTAAGAAGTTATGATAAAAAAACTCAACTTTTTGTAAACCAGTGTAAACACACTATTACCTGTCAGTCATAACAGAAGCCAATCTCGTGCCCAGAGTCCTCGGGCTGTTTGGTCAGCGGGTGGACGCCCGGAGAGACTCTGGGATAATGGACCGCCATTTTCCCAGAAAATCTGGGGTAAAACAATGGAAGCCGTTACGGGCCAGCCAATCAAAAAATTTGATTTTTTCCATTATCCCATACGCTTTCTCTCCTGGCGACTAACCGCTGACCAAAGAGCCTGAGGACTCTGGTTACGAGTTTGAACAGTAGCTGACAATAATAACACAACGTAACTTTGAAAATGTAAAGTTCTCATAAAACGGCTTAACTCATTTGACAGTTGCGTCTCAGTATTTGGTCATTACAGCCGGTCACAATTTCACTTTTAGCTTCAATCCGTTTTCTGAACACATTACTTTTCGAACTGTAATAAGTTACACGAGAATTTCCGACTACGTTCCATTTGCAGCTCGATGATGGTTGTCAAACACTTTCATTTCACAATATTCTTTCCAGTCAAAAGCTTTTGCAAACCACTCAAACCTGTGAAAGATTCTTTCAAACATTATTTCGTACATTTGGTGAAAGCCGTACCTGGTTATGAGAAAAATAACGAGAAGACATCGTTAATTTACCAGAAGATCCAACCACTTCCCCGGCCGAATATATATTCGGTTTGTTTTTATGAAAAATATGAAAAATATATTGCGTGACATCGTCGAAGTGGCCCACACCGAGCACAGGGGAAAAGGAGTCTGCAGTGTCAAACGTTTTGCCTTCGTTTGGTCGGCCGTTTCTCCAAAGTCGTTTCGATCAATCGTGGGCAGTAAATGCATTAGTTGCTATTTTTCAATCGGAATACTCGTATCTAACGTAATTCTAACAATTCATTATTGTAGAAGACATGTAAAAGATAGTGAGCGACGTTGAGAAGTCCTCGAGCCGTTTCGGTACTCTCGGTCTTACTTCGGGCTTCCGAAAGTCGGAGTTAGTTCCTGACATGGACGATGACATAGTGGATTATTGGATACAAGCCAGTAACCATGTCAACTGACATGACATCAGCGATCACGTAGTGGAGAGACGTCCGGGCAGACTGAACAGAAAGCAGTTATTCATACAAAAATCGAGAAAATTAACCGAACCACGGGTTAAAAAATGGATTTCACGAACCCTCCACGATTCTATGTAATTGAAAAGGAACCGTGAACTTGACTATGGTTTGAGGGGTTGTAAATTTACTCATTGTGGCCCAACAGATTCGTGCTATTCCGGGAAATGATGAAAAATACTGGTAAATTGCTAAAAAAAAAAAAAGGTTTCCGTTCACACAACGGCAAAATGGAATACAGGATTTAATGTTTAATATTCAAAGTTTACAATTTCAAAACATAGCGAATAAAATCAATTCTGTTCTGTAGCAAAGTGGAACCCCACCCCCGAGGATTAGAGACCATGAGCATAAATGAATACGCGAGAAAAAAATTACATTAAATAGTGGACACAATATTTACATTTTTCTATTCTTCTCCCAATTTTCGCTCGCGCAGATCTTTCAATCTCCTCTTTTGAATCGTATCACTCCCATTATTTCTTGTCACAAGGAATTGCCCCTCTTTATGAACAAGCGACAAAAAATACGTAAAAACTTAAAATATGAGAGAACTTGAAATTAGGGACTTTTCGATTGGAGTACGAGTACGACTTTTCCAATCCAATTTGAGTGCTTTAGATGACCACTTTTGACACCAACCTTATTTCTTCAGTTTCCCTATATCTAATGATCAGCAATGGGATATAGTGAAGTTTCTGGGAGGTGACTAGTTTAAAATCTGAAATCCTATTTAAATCGAAATGTCCCTAAAATCATAGAACTTGTTCGTAAAAATATCATAGAAATTATTCCTGAAAATATAATAGAACTTATATTTGATTGCATTCCCCTCCCGAGGGGTAATTAGGGGGAAACTGGGGTTTGCGCGCGTATTGTTCGCACAAAGATAGAGCTCGCGACATTAAAATATTTTTACTAACTGGCCTGCGCGTTCGTATCTCGAGAAGCAATTCCTTGTCAATTACTCAAGAATAATTTAAGAATAAAATTACACTCTCAATGATTCATACAAACTCTACGATTTACAACAAAAATTTGCGTATCCACTAAGTAACGATTCATACAAAAAATACATTAACAATAACAAATGCAATTCAGTGAATGTCCTTGGTCTGTTCTGTGAAGTCACACCGTAACTTTGTTCCTTGAAGTGTGTGGTCGCAGTGATAAAGTGAATTTCCTTTCCTGTTAAAAAGTACGTTCTCTGTACTCGCTTCCCTAACAATCGCGCAAGTTAGCATGCCACATTCAATCTGTAAATTCATCGAGCCGTCTAAGTTGCACGTCACCGTACGTACGCGTCTTTCGTTCTCGTCAACGTCTGACAATGTGTGGCCATTTCATGGCGTTCCTGTGAATTGTCCGAAGGTTACCGTCCTCGGGACAGATCGGAGTAGCGTCGTACGTTCGTTTACCCGTCGCGTGTGATCGGGTAGAGATGGAGAAGTCTCGTAACGTTTCGTTTGTACTCAGTTAGTGTACAACAGTCCAGTCACGTAGCCCCAGTGTGGCCAAAGTCGCTAGCGTTTGGTGCGTCTCACGGCCTTTTTGAACCTCCTCTGGGCTATCGCCGGGTTACTGGGGTCTCCCCCGGTACCTGCGGCAAACATGGCATTTCCCTGGAGTGGGGTGGACCCGCCTCCGAAATTGAACCCTCCTGGGCTGGCGATACTGTTGTTAGCTGCAGCTACACTGAAGTTAAATCCACCGGGTGATGGTGCTACGGATCGAGATAAGAACAAATCAAGTCAGCACTTTAACAAGCAGTCCACATAACTAGTGTGGTTTTTAGCTTACTCCCTAAATAAGCCTCGTTCGTAATGCAACGTCTCTGTTCGTAATTCCTTCGCAAAATGTATCTAAAGAGACCAAAACATTCTTTGAACTGTTTCGCTCAAGTAATTAACTTATAACCAATGTAGCTGCCGATTCGACTGGAGGGCTTTCCACTTAAGAAACGTACGGTTACCTGCTGGGGCAGCTGCTCCAAAAGCAGGGGTCCCTCCTCCACTTGGTGCAAAGGCAAAGGTGCCTGGTCCAGTGTTTGTCTGTGCACCACCAAAATTGAAGCCACCAGTTGATGGGGCACTGGGGGCTCCAAAGTTGAAACCTGTGTTGGGCGCAGCAGCTCCAAACGTGGATCCTGTTGCATTGGCTGAGAAAAGAAAGAAGAAAGGAAAGGAGAATGTAAGGCAGCTACTTTCAAACTGTCAAGGATCTGTTGCGAATGTAATCTTTTGAAGCTGTAGCGTTTTTCACCAACGGCTGATTAAGGTATGTCATCTGCTACTGAAATCGCGCTCTTCCACTGAACAGCTCACCTCATTGACGCAACTGTTTGTAACGCGTCACGAGATGTAAAAATAAACCAGTCAGTCAGTCAGACAGACACTCGGTCAACAAATCAATCAAAGCAGGTTTGGCTAGCCGATTGGTCAGTTAGCCAATAATTCCTTTGAGTTTTGTGGGGCAAGTGTCAGCCCCTTCGTGTCTTGCAGGGTTGTCATATGAGCATATTTTGTAGTCAACTGTACCTGCCGATCCAAAGAGGTTGCTTGAACTGTTGCTGCCATCTGCCTCCATAGTTTCTTCCGAAGAAGCAGGAGTGGAGTGGGAGGATGCACCAAACATAAATGGCTGTCAACACAAAAAGGAAAAAACATAACTCCATCACTCTGGGAACTTTGTTACGATAAGCTATTCCGTTATCTCATCTTTCTCGTTAGTTTTTATTTACTTATTTAATTATCTTTTTTCTTAATAATAATAATAATAATAATAATAATAATAATAATAATAATAATAATAATAATACTTTATTTACCCACGTGTCACCTAGGAGCTGAAAGCTCGTTTAAACGTGAACGTGAAGCTAATTACAAATAGTAAACTAATAGTAATGACAAATAACAAATAATAGTAATGACAAAAGATAAAGATATTGATAAGCTATATATTATCTAATTTATATGTATCTAATTTATGTGTAATATCTAATTAGTAAGCGAAGGTGCATTAAAATTCGAAAAATTAAAAAAAAATTTATAGGTATGCTATAGAATAGCACACCTATGCGTCCAGCCCAGCCACCCCAAATCTGTAACAATCACCGCAAAGTTAAGTTAAAGCCTCGCCATAAACGAAAGCAACGCGCGCCTGAAAGCGGCTAAGTCCGGACACTCCCTCACTCTAGTAGGTAAACCATTCCAAAGCTTATTAGTTAAATATGACCATGACTTATGCTTGTATCCTAAATTGAAAGATGGCAGCATAAGGCGTGTGTCAGACCCTCTTAGATTGTAATTCACATTTAATACTTATTTATCCTTTATTATTGCTATTGTCACTGAAAAACCCCCATGGGAGTTGCCAATAAAGTATTGTATTGTAACTTTTCTAGTCACCAAAACTTTGTCACAGTTGCAACAACCAACAAACTTGCGAGGAAGGACTCAAATGCATCAATCACAGTAAATCAACACCATGACCTAGAGCCCTTCTTGTTTATTTCCTGAGATCTGCTTCAATCAGCAAATAAAATGCTATCTGATTGGTACAGCTGAACATCAATTATCCGGACTTGCCAGGACTGGAGTAAAATACAGTCAGATTAATCAAGAGTCCAGATAATCGAGAATATGAATATTAATAAGACAAAATAAAACTGAAAGTTCCCTTAGCAGCAAACAAGTCTCAGCCAATCAGAACTCAGTTGAATGACGCATCATTCACAATGCGTGCGAGCTCTTTGAAAGTAAAACAAACCTGTTGCAAATGCACTTTTCAAGCCTAAATTAAAAATGAATCATAATGACAGTTTCTAGGGAACTTCATCATGCCGTGACCAGATGACATATTAATATTCATGAAAAATTCAAGGACCAGAGGAAATGGTCCAGAGAGATGAGAAGTCCGGATAATCAAGGTTCAACTAACTGCAACTCTGTATAGCTACATTGTGTACCATTCCAGATCTTGAGAACTTTCATTAACAAAGAATGCACGCTTAATTCAAAACACTTACTGTAGTTGATGCTGGTTCATTTGAGGATGGCTGTGAAGCTCCAAATGCAGGGAAAGTTGCTTCAGGTTTTGGTACCAATGATCCAAATGTAAATGATGATGATGGCACGGCTGTTGACACTTCAGCTGGTTTTGCTGCAGCAAATGAAAATCCTTGGCTGGAAGAACCAGCATTAAATCCAAACGGCTTAATTGTATCTGAAGTTGAACTACCGGGCGCTGTTAAACCAAATGTCTGTTTTGCTGGTTGAGTAGTGGAGGATGTCACAGAAGCAGTATTTGATGCACCAAATTGAAACAAAGGAGCTGATGCACTAGGTGCTGACGGTTTGGTGTCTCCACCACTTGGTGCAAACTGAAAAGTTCCAGCAGGAGTCGTTGATGCTGTTGTTACAGTGTTTGCACCAAACGTAAAAGATGGTGCAGGAGTTGTTGCTGGAGCAGCGGCATTTGCTATGAAACTGAAAGGTGCAACAGCTGTAGTTTTAGCAGGTGTAGCAGTGTTCACAGGGAGACTGAAAGGGGATGGAGCAGGTGTTATTGTATTAGTGACCTGTAATGATGGAGCAGTTGCAGAGCTTGATGCTGCTGCTCCAAGTTGGAATGGAGTGTTAGATAATGCACCTCCCCCAAGGCCTTGACCAAATCCACTCGATGTAGATAATGACGAGGTTGCTGCTGCTGTTCCAAATGCAAACGGTGAAGGTGCAGCAGATGTCGCAACAAATGAAAATCCTGAACCTATCAACAAAGCACCACAATAAATTATTTGTAAGACTTGGCTGAAATTTCAAAACACCCTCTTCCTCTGCTCTCTGATGTGTGATCTCCAATATTCCTTACAGATCAAAACTGGTATTATGCTTTGTAGAGGCCAACCCCACCAAGAAAAGTAGCTGGTCAATAAAAAAGAAGGCTAAAGTTATGTTCAAGCTGTTAGTGGCCACCAAAAAGGATACAGAAGAAGAATATTTTCTGGTTATCTTTAATTCTTAAAAGAACCAACACAAACCTGTTTGTGGTTTGGTTGTGGAAGCAACTGAGGCAGTTTGAACTGGAGCAAATAAATTCACATTTGGTGGAGGCTGGGAATCATCTGCAAAGCAAAAACAAATCATCAAAGCATCTCTTTGTTATTGGTTTTCACATGATGTCATAAAAAACTAAAATTATACAGATAATACAAATTTTGTCTTGAGCCCAATGAAGGGCTAGCAATAAGCAGGCAAAGCACTGCAATTTGCAGACCAAGAGGATACATCATGACACAAAGAACCACAGGTGTAGTGTACAAATAATGTTTATTGTTATGTGAAAATCTGTGGGAACCCACCTTTCTTCTCCCCAACTGTAGGTACTTTAAGGAAGCCTGACTTTGCTGCATCAGCGATATTCAATCCTGCACCTGTCTTGAAAGTTGATTGTTCAGTTGTACTCTTCACTTGTTCCTTCACTTCAGGTACTTTAAGAAATCCACTAGCTGCAGCTGCTGCTATTGAGTTTGGTTTATCTTAAACAAAAAGTAATAAAAAATTTGTACCCAAACAAACAACTATCACTTCAATACAATGACAAACTTACAGTGATTTTATACTGTGTGTGAGAAGTTACATGTAGCAACAATATGGGCCAAAGTAGCTTGACTCATTGGAGGAAGCTCAAATTCAAGGCAATTCAAGTTGTAGGAGTCAGAGGTGAAAATATGAAATGTTTAAAGCATACATGTAGGAAACTGCTATCAGCTGAAGTCTGCAAGACATCTGAACACTTAATGTGACTGTTAGGAGATAAACATGCTGGAAGGTTCACATCCAACACTCATCGTCACATCCACATTACATTTAATGTTGCTCTTTGTCCTTGCTCTCACAGGTTTTTGTTCAGGAATCTGTTTTTTTCCGTATCTTGAAAACCAACCTTTCCAAATTCCTACTGAATCTGGACACTGTCCCCAGTTAGCATTTTTCTCCTGGTCAGTATGGTTTTGAACTATACAGGACTGTCATTAGGTGCCGTAACCCATAACACCTGTTACAACTGAGCTCAGTCGATGTTACATGTGATGATTGCTTTGTAAATAAGCTATGTTCACAGAGCAAGATCAGATGTTATGGGTGACAAATTTCATGTTACACCTGCTACAAAAATAAATAACAGCCCTACTGTAAGAAAAAAAGGTTTTAGCTCACTTTTCAAAGGATAAGTCAACCTGATGCAACTCAACACTCCATGTAGCTAATACCTGAGTTAACAGAGGCTTGCGAAGCTCCAAATGAAAATCCACCCGTGCTTGCTTTATCATTGGCAGATGAACTCTTATCCCCAAAGCTGAACGCTGGTGCTTTTGCACTCTCATCTTTGCCAGTGTGGTTAATAGCCGGTGCACCAAAAGTAAAAGGTACGGCAGGATTGGTCTTGTTCTCTTGTGCATCTCTGTCATCAGGCTGAGGGGTTGACTCACCAAACTTGAATGTGACAGGTAGTTTATTTGAACCCTCTTCCGGCTTAGAGACAGATTTTTCAGATTTGTCATCCTTGTTGTTAGTACTAGAACCAAATGTAAATGTCACAGCAGAACTTGATTCACCAGTGCTTTTTGTGCCTACTCCAAATGTAATGGATGATGTAGAACTGAAATTACTATGTGAGGAATTGTTGACCCCAAACGTAAAAGGTGATGATGAAGAGGACTGGCCACTGGGAAATGTAGGGCCTCCAAAGGTGATTTTAGAAGCCAGCTTTGCTCCCAATTTTGGTGTTTCACAGGCAACACAAGAGGAATCCTCACCTTTGTTACTGATCATGCAAGTGTCACAAGTCCAAGATCCAGCAGGAGGTGCAAACTTCACTGCCAAACTATTATCAGAGACTACATTTGAAGAAATGCCAAAAGATGGAGCTGCAGTTGTTTTTGTAGAGCTTAATGCACCTGGTTTTGGTGACTGACAATCCACACATACTGTGTCTGTAGATTTATTTGAAACAAGACTAGTATCACAGCTCCATGAACCAGAAGGCGGAGCAAACTTCTTCATTAAATCATTGTCTGAATTAACTAATGATTTAGAGGACAGTCCTGTTGGTTTAACTCCAGGTTTAGGTGCCTCGCAAGCAACGCACTTCGTTTTACTTGCATCATTGCTTATCATACATGTATCACAAGACCATGAACCAGCTGGAGGAGCAAACTTTTGCATCAAGTCATTACTTGTGGGAGCTGGTTTTTTAGGAGCTGGTTTTCCAGTTGAAGGCTTGGACGACTCACATGCTACACACTTTGTATCTGTCGCTTTATTTGACACCAAACAAGTGTCACAAGTCCACGATCCAGGTAATGGAGCAAATTGTTTTAAAAGATTGTTATTGGGTTCCACTGGTTTCTCTGGCTGTTTTACCTGCCATCAAAAATATAAAATTCAACCTTATTGAAAGCTGCTCTATCATTTTAAT
Organism: Pachyseris speciosa; assembly: GCA_016490735.1. Classification (NCBI taxonomy): domain Eukaryota; kingdom Metazoa; phylum Cnidaria; class Anthozoa; order Scleractinia; family Pachyseridae; genus Pachyseris; species Pachyseris speciosa. The sequence continues at coordinate 645,089 of JAEMWC010000473.1, forward strand.
GTCTTCCTGTAAGAGTAAGCTTTAGTTGATTTGATTCATTACCACAGTTAACTCTCACATCCTCAAGCCAAACATACACATCACTTTTTCCTTAAATATTATTACAAATGCTTTGACATACCTCTACAACAAATCCATTGTCTTGCTTGTTTCCTAAAGTTTTATTATCGTTACTTGTATTGCTGAAAAGAAAATTGAAAACACGAATTAGTAACTTCTACAGCTAGGAAGATTTAATGTTTAAAATTACACAGATTTTCAAGCTTTTCATGCTAATTTTCAGGTATTAATTCAGTCTTTGAGGACTCAGTTTTTCCTGTTACTCAATACATATCTATAATCTATGACACTGAGACCGAGGACTGGTTTTGCAAAAAAGGCTATCTGATATTTCAGTGCTACACTATGGATCTGGCTTAACAACCAAATGAGAGGAATTGCTTCTGTGGAGCTTTTTAAAAGATCAATTAAGAAAATGGACTCGGAATTCAATAAAGTTTGATCCATTTAAGGTTTTCTTAATAAGTACAGTCCTTAGTTTCCTTTTGTAATTTTGATAGTCTGTTACTTATGCAAATTTTAGGTTTTAGTTCTTTTAACACGACCACATCAGCAATGCTGTCATTTACTTATTGTGTATAAATAAATGCATTATTATCATTATTAAATTATTATTATTATCATTAGTTATTATTCTGAAGGTTTATTGCCACTTCCTCACCTTTTGCTGACTGGTTGACTAAAGGAGAATGTAATCTGGAAAAGGGAAAAGGGAAGGGGAAAAGTTAGGAGCCAAGTGGTGACATGAAAAATTCTGGCCTACTCATTAGCAAGGAAAATATAACAGTTTTCATGAAGTCCACAAAGCAAACAGGTTGAAGACCATTTTTCAGTTCTACTGAATCTAGTAAAAATGAATTGGCTTTTTCAACAAAATCAAAGTCTGTAAACTCCGGGCTCATTAAAGATATGTACATCAATATTGAAAGAAGTTGCAATACCTTGTTTGAACTACTTTTACTTGCTATATTTGATTCTTTTGAGAAGGCAGGTACTTTTTCCGCAGGTTTTGAGAACTTGAAATTATTTTTTGTCAAGTCTACATTAGTAGTGTTGGCTGATGAGAAGGACTGTGAAAAAGAAAGGGAAACTGAATCACTATTCAAACTGAAGAGAAAATACATGAAATTTAATGTAGATATACCTGTTGAAGCCATCTAAGCATAAATACATTTCCTATAACATGACCTTACTTGGTTCAAAACTCTGAGTGATTTGGTATTAATTATTAAATAAAATATGGATTGGTCATCAAAATTCGCCCTGATTATCTATGTTCTGTGCTTGAAATAAACATTTATCACAAAAAGTCTGATCTTAAGCCGGTTACAGACGAGCAAGTTTTCCTTGACAAGTTTTGACTTGACAAACTTTATTTGCTGGTGTGTAAAGACAAATTGTCAAGTTTTTCCTTGACAAGTGCACTTGTTCAAAAACTAGCATGCTAGTTTTTGAACAAGTGCACTTGTCAAGGAAAAACTTGACACATTGCAGAACTTGTTCATCTGTACGGGTCGACAAGGAAAACTTGTCAAATAAAATGTTGTCCGCTGTGTAATTGAATTGCTGGCTACAGTGAATACTTGCCAAAGAAAACTTGTTCATTCGTTCACACCAGCAAATAAAACTTGTGAAGGCAAAACTTGTCAAAGAAAATTTGTCGTTCATAAATATGAGCAAATAAAAATTGTCAATGACATTTGTCAAGGAAAACTTGCTTGTCTGTAACCGGCCTTAACCTTAAACACTAATTACCGTAAGGACTCTCAGATAAGCCGCACTCACAGATAAGCCGCACCCCGAGTTTAGCAACTCACATTTTGGAAAAAAAAGTTTTTCTAGTAAAAGTCAAAAGAAATTCAAAGTCGAGTCTTAAGAAGTCTTCTGTCTTCTTTGAATGGAAACTCGCCAACATTGAAATGGAAAATACTTCGAAGTTGTACCTACAATTTTAGCTTTTGTAGAATAAACATCACATCCACAACTATGACATATGATTGATGTTATTCTGTTATTTGTTGACTGGTATTTCTTCATTGAATAAACAGTTTTTCATAGAATTTTGTGTGCTCATCGTTCTGAATGTTTGTAGCTTAGTAGCCACGCAATAGTTCAGACGATGGAAGACTGAACACCAGCGAAGAAAATGTACCATGCGAATACTCAAAGATAGTGTGTTATTTCCTCGCTCATGGAGGATCGATTGCCGTTTAAGTTACAGACCATCGTCGATGCTCTAAATAATTTTGGGGGAAATGGAAATTCCCTGCTGTATGACGTTTTTCTATTCAAGAAAAGCGACCACAAAGCTTTTCATCTGTCAACAAAGGTTAAGCACTGTTTACTGACAGCGACAGAAATGAGCTTGAAATAAGCAAATACTTGCATTACCAACGGCTCTTTTAGGAGCAACCAAACTTGCAAAAGCAATGACCAATACTCTGTTGTAGTTTTATGTAGTATTTATGTATGTCCTTTTCCATTAATGTGTCAATTCACAGAAATTTATCGCACCTTTTCCAAATGGTCTCGCAGATAAGCCGTACCCCTGATTTTGGACGACAATTTTGGGAAAAAGGTGCGGCTTATCTGCGAGTCTTTACGGTAATCTTTTTGGAATGGAAATGAATTAAACTGAATGCAAAAAATAATTTCGGTAAAGGAATCCTTTTCCAAGATGTAGTTACAAAGGCCTTTTTTCAATTAATGAAAGTTTCAGTTTATACCTGTCCAGTAAACAATTCAGGAGTCTTCCATGATTTTTCCCAAGTGCGATATTTGTCCTCTGGTGAAGACAACGAAACAAACAGACTAAAAGAAAACCACTTGCTGTTGAGTGTAAGTGGTAGCTTACCATTTCAGTAACAGTTGAGTTTGACATCCCAGTCTGAGAGGTAGGTGCAAATGAGAAAGAAGGAAGGGATTTTCCATTTGGTAAAGGTAGCGGGACAGCAGATGTCACCTCAGGTATTGGATTAACAACCTGCAAACATTGCACAAGGGAATTTGCCAAGTTAGAGAGTCATGATCTCATCTATGGCTATGGCCTAACACAGTTGCTAAAAGAAGTTTTTAGCGCACCTCATTATCACTCCTATCATCAACCCTCTCTCTCTGTGTGTAATGGCTCCTGCTTCTGGCACTTTTAACTTTTCCTCCTGCCTTAGCGTCAGAGGATGATGGTGACAGTGAAATTGGTAAAGGTGTTGGGGTAAATGACGATATTGAAGGCTGAAAGGTACAGATATCAACATTACTTAGAAAAGAAACAAAGCAAGAACACAAAGAGCCAATGGCTTTAAAATGTAGTAATGTAAGGTCTCTTACCAACTGTTCATTTGTTTTATTGGGAGGCTACATTACTCATCATTTCTTCATAACTACATTTGTATAGTATGACAACTCTAAAGAATAATTTTATGATACCTTTGAAAATGTTGGGACAGTAGTTGTAGCTGTAGAAAATCTGAGAGAAGGAAAAACACAATATACATAAAAAGTCAAAACCTTTTAAAAGAATCGATTGCATAGATTAATGGCATGGAATTATTATCTGCTTCATTAGCCGTGGCAAGACAGTATTTGATTTTTGAGCTATTAGAGGAACAGCACTTGAACAAAGTTTTAATGCCAGCATACTGGACTAACAAAAAAGATTCTACTTACAAAGAACTTGATGAATCAGCACCTCTCTCAGGAGAAACAGTTTCTTTTGGTCTTATCTGAGAGATGGAAGCTTGTTGAGGAGCAGAAAGATCTTGCACAGGAGGGCCAGCAATACGAGCCTGGGAACAATTCAAATAAATCTGCTAGGTACTCCTGATCTTTAAGTAGCTGTAGTATCGTCATGAAGTTACAAATTAATGTTTGTGGCAAGTGTGTTTTATTTAAAGCATTCTCATTTGTGACTAAGATAAATGTTTTTCTTCAAACAAATCTGACTTGTCCTGTCGGTAACAAAGGGAAAGTTTCCAATTTTTCTACAACTAAAATCAAGTGATCTTCTTACCTTCAAGGTACGTGGAGAGCCTACAGCTCGAGATGGGATGGGAGGTCTTTTTCTTTTAGCAGGCTGGAAACAAAAAAATTAACGTGAACCAAGTAGTTACAGAGTGTAAACACTGTCTTAAAATGGGTAAGTAATTTTAAGAAAGACAAACCAATAGATTGATAATAAGAGAAACAATATGATTCAACTCACAGAAAAAGATAGTGGAGAAGCTGACGGAGAAATGGGTGGTGTTGGAATTTTTCTGGCATCCTGTTAAAAATAAAAATTCAACAGTTAAGTTTGGATTGCTACCTACTTCCTGTGCACTACAAAGCTAAACAAAGGAGTTGATTTATGAGTTAGGACTGAAGTACTCACAATGAGAGGTGACGACATGCTTTCTAACGCTTCAAGTATTCTCTTTGCTGTTTGACTGGTCACACCACTACTTCCAGCACCTACAGTCAAACAAAGCACATTTAGATTTAATTAAAAAATAAAGGTTTTTGCTAGAAGGAGTCACATACCAGTAACACATCTTATTTGATCCACATAGCAAATGAACAGTTAGCATGTGCTATACATTTGGCTCTTAAATAAAAAAAATCAAAACAATGTCTTGTCTGGTTCAGGCAGACTACTTATAAAAGGACAACATCACCTTGGTGCTTCATGCAAGTACCAGTTAAGATATAATTTTATTTTTTATTTTGCCACACCACAAAGAACATTATTATATAATGAAAGCAAAAAAAGATACACTGTAGAAAGAATAGAGGTAACAATGGCGAGGTGGGCTAAAGGAAACTATGTAGCTTATGCAGTGTACAAGATTGGTGTTACACATTGGGTAGGTTAACATTTTAGTGAAACCCTTTCCCTGGGAATAAAACTGAGCATTCATCTACACTGTAACTGGGAAGTGCTTTGTTAGTGGTGATGATATTTCATGCCAAACTGCAGAAACTCTGTAGCCTGGTTTTCACTAGCGATGCAAGCATAAGAGCACTTATTTCACCATGAAAATGGGCTGAACTCAAACATAAGCAAAGGGGTTTCATTAGAACCCGGCAACCAGCAAAAATCGCCATCTACTTTGTCAGAATTTACCTCTTCCCGCCTCCTACTTTGTCCATATTTTCACTCAACTTATTAAAAAAAAATTTCATCAGGTCACCGCCTACTTTAGTTAGCTCAGACAGCAATTTCAAAACTTATTGAAAACCATGTAAGCATAATTGCAAGCATAATCGCAAGCACAAGCGCAAGGATCAAAATTAACCCTTTTCCTTGTGCTTGAGCTTATGCTTGCATTTGCTTGTGTAGTTTGAAAATGACGTTCCTTTTCATTTGGAATAAGCAGCAGCTTATGCTTGCACTTGTGCTTGTGCTTGCGTCGCTAGTGAGGCTTAAGAGAAATAACCCCCTTTCAAGCTTGGTAAACAAAGGACTATCTTTGTGGAAGAAATAAACTAGTTACTTGAGACAGGCTTGGGTGTGATCACTTTTCTCACAGGATGAGGGGCCTGCAAAACAAGCAAAACATTAAAATTAAGCAATATTTCCAAATATAAATGCTCACATTGTATTTCCATGAAGTATCTCTAGGGCAAAACTAAACTACTGCAACACAAAGAACACGGTATTTCACTCATTTTTGTACTTCAAGCAAGATACTACTTTCAGCCTACCTCTCCAAGGGTTGGAGAACTCGTTCTCAGCCTCTTGTACCCTGACGAATGCAGAGAGGACGCACCACCAAAGGACGTCTTTCCTCGATAAAATGGAGAAGAAAATCCACCAGCTTGGGGAACCTTGGGCTGGTGAGAAAAAGATTTTACAGTGAAATGCATTTATGGCTACTAATATTCAAATATATTGCCTAAGAAAAATTGCAGGGAGCCCACATACTGAGCTCCCAGGTACCTGATGGACAACACCCTTGAAAAAAACCCATCCAAGTCTTACAACCCACTATATACATAACTCACCAGAACAGGTAAGAACAGGAGATCTGATTTTACAAATGTGCTGTTTAAAAATCACAAAATGACATGGAAACACAAGAAACAACTTTTTACTAGGTATTTTATTCCAACAATCTGTTTGGTTAACCTTGTCTTCACTCTACGGTAAGTGGAAGAGAGGTGGCGGACCTAATCACTGAATCGACATACCACTTCTAAGATGTTTTTCTTTTTGTAAAAAGTAACGAAAGATGGGTGCATTTTCCTAGCAAGAGGATGCAGCATATTTTGAAAATGCTCGGAACTTTTTGTGATTGAACTGGAATTGGGGAGCAGGGTTGGCACAGTGGTAAGAGCGCTTGCATTCCACCAATGTGTCCCAGGTTCTATTCCCGGACTCAACGTTATAAGTGGGCTGAGTGTGTTGGTTCCCTACTCTGCTCCGAGAGGTTTTTCCCAGGGTACAAAAAACCAACATTTGATTTGGATTCTATTTGATTTAGAGTTGATTTCATTTAGTCTCCTCAGTTAGCAGTGCATCTGTGCTCAGCTACAAAGATTTGGGACTTTTAATAAAGTGATTATTATTATCATCATCATTATTATTATTATTATTATTATTATTATTATTATTATTATTATTATTATTTTAAAGGTTTCAGAAAAAGGAAGAAACAAGGGGACTGTTCTTGGTTGAGTTTACCAAAGGTGAATTTATTCCCTGTTGACCATCAAATTTTTCCTTCGACCTAACAGATTTATTCAGAAGATGGCCATGAGTAACCTACTCGCTTTTGACTGGTTTGCAAACAATGGAATGCACTGGGTTTCCTCCATGTGTGCAAATCATGACATGATCTGTTTAAATTCGGGCACTCACCTGTAGAGGGGAACCAAAGGCAGACACGGAGAAAGAGGGTCGATTTTTAGGCAACGAAAATGGCTGTGGACCAGGGCGAGATTCAGTTGATGGCAAGAAGAGCTGTGGTCTGGATTTGCTTGTTGTTCTTGATGATGATGCTTCTTGCATGGGGAAGGGTTCACCAAATATTGAAGTATTTGCCCTTCTTTTGCTCCCAGCAGTTGAAAACAAAGCAGGAGTGGAAGTCATGATTGCCTCAGGGTTACTACTTTCTTGTTTGTCAACATGAACTATTGTCACATCTTCCTCCTGCACAGAATAAAATAACAGCTGTGTTAGTTGCTGTTAAGTCAGAGATCTCTCATATCTCTTGAAAAATTAACTATCTGCGTAATTAATCTGAGTAACAACTAAATTTCCTAGAAAGAGCTGTTTTACTTTATTGTAATGGGCTGGCCATAATAGGGTTGAAGTCAGGTGCTACATCATAAGCTATACACCAGCACCAACACCTTCAGGTGCTTCATTAAGTCATTAAGGGCCAGACACTGGGCAAACTGGTGAGCTGTAACCATGGTTTTGCCTGCCTGCTATAAGCAGTTCCATTGACAAAGGCGTTGCAGTTGTCAATGTGGCCCTTAACAACAGCCCCTACTAGAAAAATACGGAGTCTAAGACTGCATGTGGCTACTGCTATTGAAAGAAGCATAACAAAAAATTGCATTACATGGTTGAAGAATTATTGAAAGGTTATATTTTCCAATGCAGTTGTGAATAGAAATGCTGTACGCAATAATGTAAATTGCATTCAACCAAATACCTCAAATGTTTTGTTGTCTGGAACTTTGACAGACGTAAGTATTTGAACCGCTGGAATACAAATATGCAAATTTGTATATGGACTATGAAGATAATATTCAAATGTGGTCGCTTTGTTAAAAACTATAACAGGCAAGTCAAAGTTTCTTACTGGTCGATGGCTCATTTCAAGTTAGTTTTACAAACGTTTTTGGTCGTAATAAAATTTCTGACTATTTTGATGGCAAGATAACATCACAATATTCTGTGAAAAGTCCTGAGGGAAATTAGTCATGCTTTACAGTCACGATGTCTTTGAGCAATTCAGGCACACAAGTCAACATTTGCTTTGTAAGGGGAGATATTCAATACATCTATTTATGCTTTGTGCTACAATTAACTTGACTTTCCAAACATTTTTTTGTCTGAACAGATTAGCTGCGACTGAAGTGTCTTCAAAAACATTTCATTAAAAGCACTAAAATTGATCATATGTTGCTCCTAAATCAAATGCCTTGCTTGCCTGAATACGTTTTTTTGGCTAGAAACCCTTTCTCCAGTTTCCTTTTTTCCAATTCATTCTGTGTTGCATTCTTCCTTCACGTTACGAGAAATCACACAGCGATGATAGTCACTGTAGAGATCTCCAAGTCCATTTTCACTGCTTGTGTTCTTTATCTTAATAACTTTCTATTTTCCAACTCAACAAAGGTCTATTTTGTTTAAGGATCGAACGAAAAACCATCTGCGTTACATCTTCCTTTCTACTGATGGACGCCATGAAAATTCAACATGTAAACAATACCTGTAAGGCAAAAATCTACACCTTTGTACTACCCCCTGAAACTTGCAAACGTTGGGCCAAGGAGACTATGGAGACAAAAGCAATTCTTACAAGGGGAGGGGCACAAAATTGAAGGAAAGTGTTATGCACTCACTCATGCACGCACTTATACGGCCATGACAAAAATTAATGTAAAGTACATCTACACCATTATCCTGCTGTGTTAACAACAAAGGCAGGAGCACACTTAACCCTTTCACCACCAAGGGGTACTTTATAGATTTTACTCTGTCTAACGCCAGACGATTTTACTCATCAAAAGGAAGGCCTTTGGTGGTGAAAGGGTTAAAAACTATCTCCTTAAACCTTTCACCACCAAGGGGGACTTTTTTTTAGCTGTGATTTGCCGGTAATATTTCCGATCTTGTGATGACAAAACATATAAAAAGTGTAAACAACAATTTGGTTCTTATTCACAGCAAATATTAAAATTTTCAGACTCAGCCAGCGTGTTAGATACGAGATCTGTTCAGCATCTTATGTCACAAAAGCACTCACCAGTATGTTCTACAAGGGCATCTGACTTTTTCCTTCAAAATCAAGGGATAATTATGTACTAAACGACGCCAACGTTGGTTGACTTTGCTCTATGTCGTACAAGTTACACAAACAGTACTTGATTTTACGGAAAGCTTTTGATTATTATAATCTTTACTCGTCACGCACTGGCTGCTTACCATAGTTTCTTTCACTTGAAAATCAGTTTTAAAACAAATATTTTCGGCCTGCAAAGCCAGTGTTAAACGCCGTACTTTACAGGTTAGGTCAACCCAAATTAGTTAAGTACGCCTGTTGATTCAAACGTCAAACTTCACAAGACCATGTGTAAATAAACAGAGCGAGGCTGAATGAAGTATCATTTATGACGTAATTCAAGATGGCGCAGAAATGGTACACGAATGACGAAAAAATCTCACCACTTAGTATCACAGGCCACCCAAGATTAGGATGTGTTCTCCTAACGTCGAACGCAATAATCCTATATGTGACCCTTCACGGGAAAACGTACACTAACAACCTTCCATTAAACGATCTAAAACGTTAGATAACCGTTAGTCATTCATTAGAAACATTGACGAAAGCCGTTAGTAGCGTTAGTGAATCCGTTAACTCGTGACCCTTGCCCGTTAGAGCGTTAGTCATATCCGTTAGTGGTGTTAGTCAAACCGTTAGCACCTGATCCTTGCCCATTAGAGCGTTAGTCAATGGTGTTAGTGTCTCATTGTTTCCCGTTAGAGCTTAGCCGTATCTAAAGAACACACGCCAGCTAAATAAAAACAATATTTGCGAAAAGATGTGGATCACATTTCGAACCGCTTATTGATGTAATCTTTACGAACATACGGCCTGACATAAGCTTACACAAATCAGAAAGTCCAAACCTTTTATTTCCAACACTCCACAGTTTCTGATGAACAAAACTCGAAAGATGCTAAAGGTAGCTTGATGTTCTGTTTTTGTGTCTCTGTTTGCCTCAGGAGTAAGCACTGTTAGTTAATGTTAACATTGTAGCAAAAAGGTAAAACAAAGTTTTCTTCCAAACTGGCAAAGAAATCTCGAAACTTTGCTCTGAAATATCCGCCGAATCATCACATTTGCCATATGAAATATGAACGCTCTCGTTGCCTAGCACATGACATAAGCTTCTGATAAAAATAATATTTTCCATTGCTTTCTGTGAGCCTTCCATTCCATAAATCAAGGCGTCTGTTGAAGAATTCGACAAGAATTGTATTTGACTTTCAATGAAAATAAAGAAGTTTATATTTTGTAAAATCCTTCCATCAGATGGAGCGAAAAGTATCGTAAGAATGTGTAGTTTATCTCCCTCTAGATCTGACGTTTATCGCCTGTGATCAGTCAAGCGTCGCCAATTCTCTGACCACTTTTAAATGGTTGGTAGCCAAGTTTCCAGTCAAATTTCGTCATTCTCAGTCGAACAGCTTCGGGTATTATGTTAGCTAGCTTTTTTAGAGAGTCGATAGCAATAGTGTGGGATACCACAGGCATCAGGTATTCCACACATTTGAACATTCGTCTTTTTTGGGTCGTCACGCAACGCTTCTCACGTATGCTCTTCATTCCCAGTGGATCAAATTTCAACAAACATTTGCATAAGGTTGTTTATCAGAAGTCTGAAGAGCAAGAGAGACTAATTTTTTATTTTCCACCCAACTGAAAGGATCCACTTATGTGATTTTTGAAACTTATCTAGCAGAGTATGGGATTGAGACAACTGTCAAACATCAACAAAAGACGCTGTTGGCTGCACAGTGAATTGAGGACAATGTGGTGGTTTGGTGTTGCTTTGTCACACGTTTACGACTCCATCTCTTGCTTGAAAGCTAGAGAATTGTAACTGTCACAAACTATTGTGCTTTTTCGGAAAATTTCTGTCGGTTGTCGGTGTTTTGGGAGAAGATTCACAAATGTTTTCGCAGTCGCTTCTACTCCTTGGAAGGCCTCATTGAATGCTCTCAGTTTTAGCCGTTGCGAAAAGAATTTGGCAGCACCACGCCTCCTTTGTTTGATCCACTGCTTAACTACAGACTTTGTTAAAAGAAAGAGATAAGTAATACGTGACCGCACAAGCGTTTAAAAACGAACCATTTAATAGCAACTGCAATGATCATTCGATTCATTTCATCCGCAATTCCTATATAAACTTACATCGTTCACATTGAACTTATGATCCTTTAGAACTGGAGATCATGATCAGCCGCTACAACTTTAGGACAAACCGTCAGAATGTTAACACAACTTGTTGGAGCGTTAGCACAAAGCGTTAGAGCGTTAGAACAACTCGTTAGAGCATTAGAACAAACTGTTAGAGTATTAGGAGAAATCGTTAGAAGGTCAGGGCGAGCGTTAGAATGTTAGCTCTAAGCGTTATAAGGACTTCAAAGCCGTTAGCAATTCGTTAACTATCCGTTAGTTTTCTAACGTTTAACGGATGATCATTAGTGTACGTTTTCCCGTGGAGGTCACATATTATTTCCTATCTGAAAAATTCAAGGAGTTTTTTATATTCAAGAACTTTCAGCAGAAATTCTTCTTTTCAAGGACTTTTCAAGCACCTTGAAATCTAAAATTAAATTCCAGGGGCCGGTTCCTGAAATCTGCCTTATTCCAGGAATACCTGTTGGAATAATGCAGATTGATCCCTGGATTAAAGTTATTACACCTTTCAGGAACCGGCCCCAAGGCTTTTCAAGGACTTCAAGGAGTGGCACGAACCATGTTGTAAGTCTGGCCCACCAAGATTAGCCCCAGCTACCTGAGGGCCAGCCAACCTTTTTTGGTGCAAATTTTGAAAATAAAAGCTGTTTTGTTGTTGTTGTTGGCTTATCACATATTAACCTAAACTTTGTATGCTTCACAGTGAGCATCATGTGAGAGAAGTCTTACAATCAACAGGTGCACTTTTCAATGGTGAATATGGCAAGCCGAATGTAGCAAAATTTAATATTGTTTTTTCTATTTGATTTAATCCTTACTTTTATTCAATATTTTTATATTCATTTAATTTAATCCTTGAAATGATTTAAAGTTTTCCATATGGATGTAATTTAATCTTACAAAATTCATTTGATTCAGTTTTGATTCACTGCTTTGATTTAGCCATCGTTCATAAATTTAGTTCAAACCGTAAATATTCATTCAATTCAATCCGCTAAAAACTATTTAATCCTCCTTTTATCGTTTAATCTCCTGGAGGCCTGGGCCGAGCCATTGGGCATGACCGACCCGCCATCTTGGAATCTCCTTCATTCGGAAGTTGAGCAAAAACAATGGATCGACGGATAACTGAGGCAGCAGAACTGCTATAGGCAGGCATCAGAAGGTCAAGGAACTGCATCATCTACTTCAGTTTCACCATTATCAACGCTATCGGCAGAAGCACCACTGTTGCGGCAAGTTACATCCAGCACCTCTGAAAGCTTGGCAAGAGCGAGGTCTGTGATGCGAAATAGTACCAATGGTGGGGTTTTTAGGAGACTCAACAAAAGTGAAAGATTGAGAGCATCTTCAGCAACACAAGCTCCTAAAAGCAAGAAGGGAAAAAAAGCTGATCAGACGAAAGAGAAGCCTTTTGAATTTGCATTGCTGAATTGCAGCATAAGAGAGGACAGTAGTGATGATGAAGAGGATGATAATTTAAGGAGAGAAATGATTTTCGAAAGAGATATTGTGACTCTTGGCGAACAAGACAGCGAACGTACTATCAGAGAAAAGTTGGTGACATCACTGAAAGATAAGTATAGTATGATTGGGCCAAATGACTTTCAGTTTGTGAAGGTCACCAGAAGAAAATATCCATCCTTCACTTGGGTAAAGGAACTGAGTATAGCTATGATGTTGTGAAGAAACTTGTAGGTCAAGGGCTGTTGTATCTGAGAATGAAGAAAGATTTCCAGTTTGTGATTGATGACAACACATCAGATGTTGATTCGGACCCCCCACCAGTACTGTACACTCCAGCCAACACCTCAGCCCCTCCAGTAGTATTGCCCACTTCAGATGGTGACCCAGTCCCTCCAGCAGTACCGTCTCTCCTCCAAACACTGTTCAACAGGTTAGTCATGCCACAGTAAATGATTCACCTTCCCTTGTACACTCCTTATCAGAACAGAAAATAAATGGTCCTGATGAGTTCTCCACTCTTGTGAATGAATTTCCATCAAGTATATCTGAACCAACAGAAATTTTGAGATATCTTCAAAAGAAAATTGTCAAAGGGAGAGCATTGGAGGTCAGTGATCCCACTATGAGCCTTGAAGGAGAGACCAACTTCATAACTGTTGACAGAGATAACATTCTGCAGACCACTTTTGATGAACTGAAGGTTGTAGCTGATCCAAGGGTCACCTTTGAAGTGCAGTTCTATGGAGAGCAAGCTGTAGACAGTGGTGGTCCATGAAAGGAGTGGATTCGGTTATGCAATCAGAACATTAAGCTAAAATATTTTGACCATGGCCTGAAGGATCACTTGTCTGAGGACTACTTCTATGTTGGACAAATGGTGTGTATTGCTCTTCTTCAAAATGGGCAGTTACCTACTTACATACCTGAGGAAATTTTGCAAGCTATATTTGTAGACAGTGAGAGCAATCATTATCTCCATGTGTCTTTGAGCTCAAGTGAGGTATGGATACCTTAGGAATACCTATGTTTGGAAGAAAGCACCCCATGCTACTCTACCTTCTTAGGCCATCTAACAGCAACAAGTTGTCAGCTCGTAAGCTCCTGTTTCTGCTTAAGGCAGAATTCTCTGAAGAAGGCTCCAACAACCTTTCACATGAAAAAGCTGTTTACAAAATGTTTGTGAAATATGTCAGGGAAGCTTCAGCTGGACAAGGGTTGTTACTCTTGAGAACATCCTGGAATTTGTTACTGGTGCTAGTGATGAACCACCCCTTGGTTTTACATTAAGTCCACACATTCAGTTTGTGGAAGCTGCACTCACTGTCTCACAAAGTCCAGAGAATGAGGTAATGTCTGTGAACTACTCAATACAGATGATTCTTTGAGTTCAAAATATATAAAGGCAAACATTATTTTGGTTGGTCCATTTCAATTATTTTTGCTATTTACCCTGACAGTTTCTTGTAACTTTTCCTGACTTCATTTTTTGATTTATTCCTAGCCACATACAAAACACTTCATTGCATGCATTCCATAGCCAGAAGGTCCTCCTCAATCGACATTTGAAGGTGTTTCCTGTCAATGCATTAAGGACTCGGTTGTGTTTTCAAATGTTATGTTAGTTTTCCGTGGTCAAGTTCTGTTTTTGAAATTAACTCCTAATAATTGACTTTGCCTTGTCATTTTCGCCAGTATGTTCATCTACAGAAAAGAATCGCCGCCAATTTCCTTTCAAGGTCCCATACCTGCTCAAACACATAACATCTGCCAAGAGGAAACACTCTTTCCCCCTTCCTTCGGAGGAAGAGCTATTTAATATCTATGACCTCGCATTTAAGAATGCATTCTTGGGTTATTTAACTACTAAGGCACCTGACTATGGAGTATCGTTGTAGATTTGTAAAAGGAGTCAGGAAGGGGGATGGGGGTGGGGTCCCCTATTGATACCAGTGTAGCTGAGATTCCTCATAAAACCAACCTGTATGCCACTCAGCATGTTAAACACTGGGTTTGGTAATGTCATAGTACTGTAACTGTAAATTGTGCCATTCTTTGAGCCTGTAGGGTCCCTCTCTCCTACCTCCTTCCACCCTACCCCCTGTCAGTGTGGCATTTACTGTTGATGCATGCAGTTGCATGTTTTCGTTTGAATTTTTCTCTTATTCAGTTGTTACTTAATATGGAACAAAAGCATTTTGAGTTCATGATACAAGCTTCTTGTGGTTTTGATAGGATAATTGAAAACAAATTTAGGAGTTAAAACTAGAAATACCTGCCGGTAGAGTGCCAACGAGTAAACACTGGCACAGTTGTGTGCGCAGAGAAGATTAAGAAGTAACCAGAGTACAGTCGATTTTTTTAAAACTGAATCGTTGTTTAAAAAAGCAGTGCAAAACTCACATGTTTTTCTTTATTTTTTAAAATGTCTATAAGAATTAAACTTGTAGGGTAGATTAGAGGTGAAATATGAGTCCTTGCATTACTTGAGAGAGATGAAACCAACATTGTTGTTAGAAATGAGCATGAATTCAAATGTGACATGTTTGTGTTTTAACATGTTCTTAGAACGCAAATCCCACATGCACTTGTTTTAAAATGTTTTTTAAGAACAAAACTTGTAACGTAGATTACAAATGCACATCTAATATGGTCTTCTGATATCCACGTGAAAAATCGAAATTAGTCACACCACTATGGCCCTTACAATGATTTACGACTAACAACATACAGAATAGAAGAAGCATAATAAACTCTCGTGAGCTATTACTTCGATGCACGCACTTCAGCAAGTGGACTTTGGACCTGAGCACTTCTGATCGGATAATTTTCAAACGAGGCTACAGCTGCAAGGCCCTGAAATTTTTGGAATAAGAAGACTATCCAAATTATTTGCTAAGTTCCCTCAAGCTTGACAGATAGTGGCTTTCTGGCAAACAGAGCTTAGACTGTTTTTTGTGAACGCTAATGGATGAGCACAAACTAACAGCGACACGTCGTGTTGACTCGTGACTCGATTGGAAAGAGGCTTTATATTCCCTCTGATTATGTTTTATAGTGAATATATTTGAATATATTCAAGTGTTTTTTTTTTTTTTGCCTTAGTATAGCACGCTGGCCGATTTTGTAAACAATTGACTGTTGTTTGGCAAGATTGCTGTTTTGGTACGCTCGCCGTGACTGTCAAATTTGTAATTTTGAGCACACTAGCTCGATAAAAGAAGAGCTTTATACGCCCTCTGATTGAGTTATGTTCAAGTGGTTTTGTTTTTGTTTTCTTAAATGCACGCTGGCCGATCTTGTCAAGGCAATGACTGTTTTGGCAAGCTAGCCGTTTTCGAGCTGATTTCGATAACTCCCTCGCTGGGCGATTTTAGCCTCGCTGGGCGAATTTTCAGCCTGCTAGTGTTAGATTTGTGACACTCCTACATTACCTTATGCTAACTTTTTTCATTCGAGATTTCGTCTCCTGTACCAAAATCAACTCGCACACACGGCTTTATAATGCTGCCGCTCGTCACCCTCGCGTCCTCGCGAGGGTGACTCGTTGGCAAAAGTTAAAGTTTTACAAACTCGGAGCTAAAAGTTAAAACTTATGAAATATTTCGTCCGTTTTTTTCAACCGGACGTCATCAGTCAATGATATGAATGTAAAAAGATGAATTTTAAAAAGGGGTTTAACGCCTCTTGGGGTTAGAATTGTGTCATAGATAGCTGCTAATTCGTAACCAATGTCTCTGTTAACGTTCGCGCCGGTTTCGTAAGTTTAATTTGAATAGCTTCTTTTATCCTGCGTTTGAAGGTGTTACCTTCGGTTGATAGTACTTTTGTCTTATTTGGGTCCACCGAGTGCCCTCCAGGCGACAATGCTCGTGAATAGCTGATGAACTTCTTGATTGGTGTTCTTTCACTCTGATTTCCAGAGAGCGGGCCGTTTCGCCAACGTACTCCTTGTTACACTTCTCACAATGGATCTGGTACACAGTACCACATTTCTTGAGATTGACAGTTGTGTCCTTGACACGTACCAATGTGATCTTAGAGAATTGACGGGCTTATGAATAAGTGTGACCTCGTGTGCCTTGAAAGCTCTTTGCAGGCGTTTCCGAGATTCCTTTGATGTATGGCGTTGATGCATAGATTTCCTTCTCATTTGAGGCTCTTCGGTATCTTCTTCTAAAATGAAGACACTTAAATGAAACATCTGTTTTCTTTGCAAACTCATTCTTACTCCAAAACACCCACTTGTAGTTCTGGGCTACCAGGTAGATTATATTTCAGTATACAACGCACCCTGTGAGAGTTGCATTTTTGGACTATCCTCTTGATCTTACCCTGACTGTCCACTTGTGGCATTTTTATTACAGGATAAATTAATGGTGATCCAAACTTAGTGTTTGTAGTTGGTGTATTAGCATTTTGACAGTTGAGGGAGTTTTGTTGTAAGAGCTGTGTATTACATTTTTTGTTTTGGGCTTCCAAATGTGAACTACTTCAAGTAAGTTCTAGTTTGAGTTACATACTCAACAAGGGTTATTGAGGAAAAAAAGCATTCTATAAATTTTAAGCCTTTAGATCAAAACTGAACAGAACAATGTGGGGAAGATTAAATAGTACAGTGTAACTTATATTATAATCCCTACTTGCAGCCAGCCCTTCAATTAATTTTCTGATTTATATCAATAAATACAAGTGAGTAATGCCTGTTGAGTTACCTGTGGATCTAACCACAGGCATGTGGTAGATGACTGACATGTATCATGTGATACAGTTGAGTTCACAAGTAGAAACAAATGCTGACCAGTGTAATGGTCAGTAAATAAATGTTTGGTTCACTGTTGTTGATGTTGTGTTAGTTAGGTACATGTAAAACTTAAATAATCAGTTTTACTCAGTGATGGTGTTGAGTGGTTTCACATGACTCTTGTCATACAACTGAATTAACTTATTCATTTATGAAGAAAGTGACTGAAGAAAGCAAAAACAGTTTGTCCAAAAAAAGCGTGTTTCATTGACTGGCATCTCCAATGCATTTCTCGGTTGATTATGTGATTTCAGCCACTCTGAGAATGCCTTAGTTCTTGAAGTTTGACTAACACCAATTCTAATGCCTCTATGTAGATATCTATTCCCATTTCACTAGATTGTTTCTGCACATCTACTCTTTCCAAAAAAATGACTCTAATACATCATTTACACCCAAATCAACTGCTTCAACAACAACATGATTATCACTTTCAGTTGGTGATGGCCCCTGTGGATCATATCCATAGAGCTCCATGTCTGATGGCTGTTCATCAAGTGTCCTTGTGATAATGGGTTGTCATCATGCATCATACCATTAATCCACATTTGGTATGGGACCAGTTTCTTTCTGTGCGTACCTTGTGATGGTTAAAAGCTTCCATAAAAATCACTGAGGGCCTTGTTAATTTCTTGAATAAAAGACCATATGTAGCGTGAACAGATGGACAGGATCGTCGGCATTAAGAATACCTGTAGATTCCATTCCATAAAAGAGATAATAGTACAGGTGGCATACACATCGAAAGACGTCTCTCCATAACCTTTCGATTCGTTGGTTATGAGTAGAAGGGCCAGCAATAAACTTCCTCTTCCCTCTCCTCTCACTTGAATCATGGCATCGCAGACAAGCACATTTTCAACACCTTTATCAACTCTTAATCTTGATGGCAAAGGTCTCCATCTCTTCTAACTGCATCTAAAATAGTTCTAGAACGGTTTCTGCAAAATTGTTTGAACTACATCTTAAAACATTATTCTTCTCGAAAACCCATCAATACATCCATGGATAACGAGTTTCCAACGTATCAAAGAGTGATGGCCATCAAGGTGCCATAGAGAATTTGGCCACGGTACGTGGTACGCCCTTCGTGAAAAAACAACACCCCATCTCAGTGCAGTGTTCTGGGGTCTACCCTTGCCATGCTTTCTCGTATTCGTCTTCTCTGGATTCTAAATCCAAGAGATTTAACATAACCTGCAACATAGTCCTGACCAAGAGTTCTCCCATGATCCGTAATGAAACCTTGAACTATTTCGTCCACTTCTTCATCAGTCACATGATGAAATCCGGTCATGTTTTCCAGATTATATCTGGTCACTCTTCTGTATATAGTCCATCTTGAAACCCCCAACATTTCTCCAATCTTGGTCCAACTAAAACCTAATTCCCAAAGCTCTCAAGCATCTCGACAGGAATATTAAAACACGGTCTTCCAGGTGATTCTTTCTTTACTTCTGTTACTGTGATG
>JAEMWC010000474.1:0-60000 GCA_016490735.1 Pachyseris speciosa
TTTCCGTCGGCTGTCATAATTTTTCATTTTAGTATGTACAGAAAACGGATAACATAAGTGTTCACGGTTTATTCTTGTATCTGTTCCACGCAAAAAGGGGGACACAACGGCGTGTTTTCAGCCAAATGCTATAAAGTTAACACTTGTTTTAGGCTTTCTATAGTGTTTTTAGAGTTCACAAATGCAGCACTATAAAAGTTTTAACTTTTAGGGCAATTTTAGTCTTTTTCGAATTGACTTTCCTACTTTTTTTTCCCAGAAAACCTTAGATACTGCTTTAGAAAGACGACAGTTTTTCGGATTATTCTTTCCGTCACATTTTGGAAACCGAATTTTTTTAACGAGCATTAGCCAAATCTGGAGGTGAATATGAAAAACCAACTTGTGAAAATCGTACGGAAGTTGATAGCAAAACTTCGAAAATTATGCATGAATGGAAGAGTCATCTAGAAATTTTTAGTCTTTCTTTAGCTATAGAAATTTCCAGCCAATGCTTGCTTTTTCGAAAAGATATTGTAGTACAGTGACAGTCGTTGGCTGACCCTGTGCAAACTGTAAATGGCCTTCTTCAATGGTTACAAAACAATACCTAATTCTTTCTGAATGAATTGGCGATGGACATCTAACATTTCAAGGTTAATGTTTGGCGGAATTACCACCAGGAATGGTATAAACGCAGGCTCTACTTGCTGAACGCATTTCACTTTACAGTGGAAGTAAACGTTCCCCAGTTTGCCGGTCTTAAGTTCACCATCCTGCCAGAAAGTCCTTCTTGTACATATGGGTTATTGACCAAGCGTGAGGTGAAGATGGCGGGATATTGGCCAAGTTCTTTTTTTGCGTGTTTATGGACCGAGACGAAGTCGAGGTCCATAAACACGCAAAAAAAGAACGAGGCCAATATCCCGCAATCTTGACCGAAACAAGCTTGGTCAATAAAGGATTTATTATATGACTTAAAGTACGCCATTAAGAGAAAGTAAAACGCGGGAACGAACGGGCTAATCCCGAGCGGTCAAGATGGCTCCATCTTGACCTCGCGGGTAGCCAATCACAGCAGGAGAATTGATTCATCTTGACCGCTGAAAGAGCCAGTCATATAATAAAGGATATTATAACGAGGTCCTCTGGCGGAGCTGGTATGAAAAAGTCGTCACCACGTCTTAGTTTTAAAGACTCTCTGGCACCCGTAACACTTTCTAACAGGAGGGCTACTTGTTTTGAGTAGGGACAGTTGAAAACTGCCCTCTTGCACCCGCGCAGGAGATGACGATGTTCAGTGCTGTTCCAGGGCTAGGAATCTGCTAAAAAACAAATAAAACAAAAGAACCGTCACGCAACTGGTGCTAATAAAGTGACGTCATGAGTAGCAGATTGCAAGTAAAAAGCACCACATCAGCTTTCGCGGGTGCAAGAATGGACACTCAACAAACGGAATTCAGTATTTCCTGTAAAAAAAAAAAACTATGATTGTCGAATGATGATCCGACGAAAGCTTCTCTACTGGTTTGCTTCTGAGTCCCTATAACTTGTACTCCTTTGTTATTCCGTGGGTAGTGTTGCTGTCTTTGTTTCGGCTGCAAAGCCGCGAAAGGAATGCGGGTGTTACTGGGTGAGCTGACAGGATTTCTGCAGACGAAGGAGAGGATGAGGACGGCAGATCAGATGCGGATTGTGCTGATGTAATCTTCAACTGCCTCTTTTGTTTTTTGTTGGAATTTGATGCGCCCTTTCTTTTTGGGTGGACTTGGTTCTTTTAGTCCCACGGCCGGCAGAGAGATCCATGTGAACCAAGGCGTCTAAATTAGGAGGCCCTTGTTTTGTTGCTTTGTAACATCGAATGAAGTGGGAAAGGAGGCCATCTAACTCGGCCACAGCTATGGTGTGCGCGCAGATGTCATAAGCAACAAAATCCATACAATTGGCACTGCACACGTAGAAGGGGCCGTGTCTGGCTGTTTGTTTTTTAAATACTGCGTAGGAAGGAGAGTTAATGGCCTCGTTTGCCACGTACCGTGGTAGGTTATCGCCTTTCCCCGGATCTGAAACGATAGTTTCTTCTTTGGTCTGTACTGACAAGCAAAGCAGCACGGTGATAGACTCTCGCCAATATATTGAAAGGAACCCGAATGATACCTGAATTATCAAGAGGAACACTTTCTTCCCTTGGAGACGTTGTTTCTTTGAGATCGAAGGGAATGACAACATTTGCTTGCACTTGGAGGTTGTGAAATTTCTTAAGTGCGGCCTCCTGTTGTGCCCTTGTCTTCTTGTAAAATACAGACTCTTTCATTCCTTGGTCTGCGTATCGCTCGTCCATCCGTAGCTCTCCGAGGCCAATGAAGGCGAGATCTTCCTCCGTCCTTTGCCGTTTAACTACAGTCTCAAGAAGCCGCACAAGTACTGATAGCCTTCTTTTCCCTGTAAGCTCTTTCTCGCGCTGGAGGACCGAGTTCATGCACTCGTTTCCGTTTTGGTCGTGCACACTTGGAGGCCATCCTAGACCAGCCATGGACCGTAGGGCGGCTGTCATGGTCTGTTTTATGACATCCGTCTTGTACTTACGGAAGAAAGTGCAGAAACGCTCCTCCTGGGGATGTAGAGAACACCACTTTTCCAGAATTTCCCCGATGGGTTCATCGAATTCGTTTTGGTCTTTCGCGTCTATTAGACCAGGGATTCTTTTAGAACCCATATTTCTCCCGAAAATGTCCGTGACAATGATTTCTGAGGCCTTTCCGCGGATTCCAAGGTCACTCAATTTAGACATTACATTGTCCTTCATGTGAATGTCACACAATAAATGCTGGGCATATGGAAGAGCTCTCCCAAAGCCTTCCCCCAATGCTTTCTCTCCATCAGTACCGTAAACTAGTACATTTTGGACATTTGCATTCAGTTTTATCATTGTCGAGGAAAGTTCGTAATAACTGGCTGGTTCTTTTTTGTTATGTTCCAGTACTGGTGCGATCCGAACGGGGTGCCTGCTGTCTTTGTTCTGGAGCAAACGATGCCTGTAAGTGGGGACAGTAACATAGTATTTGCCAAAATTGAAAGTCGGGTCTACTCCCAATATGCTGAACTGGCTTGGGTTAGTGCAAAAGCGTTCAACTTCCTTTAATTGTTGGTCTGTTGTGAGCACAACACATGGATCGGAAGCAGTTTCAACTTTACGGACAGAAGCTTTTTCCTTGTCTCTGTTTCCATGTTTCAGCATTTCAATGAGTTCAAGCGTTGGGTCTTCAGGTTTATCTTGCACATTTTTCTTTAAGGGCCCATTAAAGTATCTTTTGATGCCGTTGCTAGGGAAAAATCAATTTACTATAACTCTGCACATGTATGCTTCAATTGGACCAAATTTGGACAATGCCCATAGGGGGCAAATATGGGCCAGTACATGACGTCATCGGACCACGCCCAATGTCACGTGACCAGAAACAGAAAAATGCATTTTAACTAAATGGCTTAAACCTTTTACCTTCATTTTCTGTACAGTAACAATACAAAAGTCGCTTTGAAGAAATTTAAGCATGCGTTTTGGCTTATGATAAAAAATAAAAAAATGAGAATGGAAAATGTGCTTCTTTGACCACTCTTTTGAGCATAATTTTTTTGTTTTTCATTTTGTCGCAAAACCCATGCTTGAATTCCAACAAAATATGATGTTCTTTCGAATTGTTTTAAAATGCAGCAACTACAATTATCTCTCGGGGAGAAAAGTCAATTTTTTCGCGGCACCGGAAGTGGCGAGCGAATTTTCAGCGGCCTGGTGCCTAAGCATTGTGGCCAGTCACATCTGTGTTTTGTTTTATCGAACAAAATTCGAATTCACTTTCTTTTTCACAGTCACGGTGTTGTAGATGACTTAAATTACTGTTAACTAGGTTCTCAAGCGAGGCTGATGTTGTAAGGAGAAGTTGTCCATCCCAAGTTTCGAGCTCACCATTATCAGTCAGGCATTCTATCGAGTGGTTAAAGTGGTTAGCATTAATTTTTGATGTAAGAATGAAAATTCTTGTGATCTAGAGCTGCTTTCAAGGATGCTCACCGTCTTTTGCTCCATGCTGTCTTGGGAGAGCTTCGTTTATTTGTGTTATATTTAAACAATGGAATTTCTCAGGTTCGGAAGGACAGTTCACGGACACAGGGTCACAGGATCGTACAGTTTTATCGCAAGATCGGAGCGGTCAAAAAGGCCGCGGACACAGAGTTTCTTTTGAAGTTTGCAGGTGATGATAGCGCAGTACTAATTTCAGTTTGTGTCTCCGCATCTTTGAGATTTCGATTTCCAACCTGACACTGGAAATCTTTTACTGTCACCTTTTCGAGATTTCCCCATCGACATGCAACCATCGCTGCGGCTTTCTGTTTACGTCCGTACGTGGATCACATTTTCAAGCAGAACACTCAAGTTTCAAAAATAAAGGTACGACTCACAAGATGTAAACGGAAAGCAGAAAATTCAGGGGCACCCAACGACAAGTTTCGGTAGATATCTTTTCGGTGGAGGGTAGTTCGCCTTGGGCTTTTCGGTGTCGATTAAAGAGTGCACTCGGCCCAAACGATTCGCAATGGGGAAATAATGGCCCCTGAGGTTTTCGGAAAGGTCATAATTGCTGTTTTTGGCAGTTAAAAACGTCAGCTAACATTTTCGGAAAGAAAAATTATTCCCTAGAAAGTTCGTGGAAAGTTCATTTCAGTTTGAATTTTCTCAAAGGAAGATTTTGTTCCCTAACATTTTCGGGCAATTAAAACTTCAGCTAGGGAGTCCGAACAGATGAAATTTTTCTAGCTAACAAAAACATCACTTAAAACAGACTTCAAACACCGTAAGGTACTTAAATATGCCTTTCCACAGCTTTTGGTTGATTTGGCTCGTTGAGTGCCCCTGAAAATCAATTAATAAAATGTAAACAAAAAGGTTTTCGATCTTGTGTTTGTTGCAACGAAGCAAAAAAAGGTTACCGGCGACTTGAACGAGCCAGCGACCGGCCGACGCCGAAGAAAGCGCGCGAAAAAATTTGGGCTGACCGGAAGTGAAATTGCACTTGGTTAGCAACCGTGTACCTTAGCAACGAGATACTTCAATGGGCCCTTAAATTCTTTATCTGTTGTATATTTCTCGCGTGGCTTGCTGCATTTTTGAAGTCTGAAATAGAACCTCTCTCTTCTATGCTCTTATAAAAAGCTTATAAAAGTTTTGGGTGGGTTCACTTTCGCAAAGTCTTTTAAGCTTTCCATGGTGGTATGCGATGTGCGGTAATATTGTGTGGATCGAGTTTTCGAATTACCGTGGGCTTTTACCTCAACTTGATGTTCTTCACCGTCGAATATGTATTACACGAAAGTAAGATCATTAATCTTGCCGTCGGTACCTAATTGGTGTCAAAAATACAAAAAAAGGAAAATCACTACTTAGGGCTTATACACCCATTTCAAGTTTTTTTTTTATGATATTCATATTTTTGTGAATTGAATTGCTTTCCCTTACTGAAGGGCGGATCCAGGGGGAGGTTGAGGGGGTTGCAACCCCCTCTTTGGGAAGTTTTCGAACTTTTTCTGGCTACCCGTGGCTGTCCCTTTTTAATCACAAAAATAACAGTATAAATTTGTTTCAAACGCCACTGATCTGTTCGGGTCCGCAAATGATCCCCAAATTGGACCGCAAATCATCTCGGACCGCAAGTAATCCCCATATTGCACCATATTGGACCGCAAATGATCCTGAGCAAAAAATAAGGAATGGCATGAATGGTGAAATGGTATGGATAGGGAATTGGCATGAATTGCGATCAGATTATTTTTATAAAAACCTTAAATCATGGCTCACAACTATCATAATTAATTTTAGAAAGGTAAACGTGGTCACACAACCAGACACAAATTGTGCAACTGACACGAACTGATGTGAAGCAGTCAAGGGTCGTCATTCGATGTTATCACCAGGATGCAAACCTATCTCGTTTTTCCTTCCGCCTTTAGAGGTCTTCATGTTTGTTCTTATCTTTTGTAACTCCAAGAACGTTCACAAATGATACCAATGAAACTACCATAAGGCAGTTTAGCCATTTTCCGAGCGCGTGGGAGACACAGCTCACATGGCGTTGACAAGTTTCAGATGATCTTTGACCCCTGCTCCGATTTCAGCTACATCACCGCGTTTCCCAGTCGGCTGATCACAATTAATGTGAGGAAGAACTGGGTATAATTTCAAATGAGAGTGCTCAGTGAACAAAAGACTTTTATTTCAAACGGTAATGAAATCAAATTCGGAATTTTCAGTTATTTTTTACGGGTATGTGTGTATTTTAATTCTCCGTTATCTTTGTGAATATACAATTTATACATGCCGGGCTCGATTTTCACCGAAATCCGGTACGTCCACCGAAGCGTTGATCATATATCCGTTAGAAATGAAATCCTATAAAGCAAGTTCTCGAACCTTCTAGGATGTTCAACAAAATAAACGGAAGACATGAAGTGAAACTCACAGTCCATGATCACAACAAGTGTCTTTACAAAATGAACTACAGTGCTACGCAACTGGCGTCCTGAAATCAACAAACAGACAGAACGTCACGCAATATCACAGAATTACCACTAAAACGAAAAAAAAAAAAAACACTATGGAATATTTCTCATAAAATAAGAAAAAGTGTGTTTATGTGTGTAATTTTTATATCAATCCATGCCATTTTCGTATTTTTTGCTCGGGATCATTTGCGGTCCAATATGGGGATCATTGGCGGTCCATTTTGGGGATCATCATTTGCGGATCCGCACATATCGTTAATTGAGTGATTGTTGATTGTTGATTGCCCTTGCCTTAACATCTAACTCAAAGAAATCAAATTCTAACCTGTCAAATAAATAAAATTCCTTTGCAAATCGGGGGAAGATACATTTCTGTAGAAGCTTTTCGTACACCGGAACACATTTTCTGGTGGGGATCATCAAAATCCGATTGAGACGCCTTTCGAACAGGGTTCCTCTTGGATGGTGCACGGTAGAACTGCTGTTTTGTCCCAGTTGGTCTCCAAGCACCAAGGTCGTCAGCCAAAACATTCTTAATGTGTTTGACGTGCGGTGCCGAAATGTCCACAACGAAGGTAGAATTAATGGCAGTGCCGGTGGGAACAGCCCGAGCAACAAGATCGCGGCGAGGATGAAAGAGGACATCCACAACTTTCTTGGTGGCCAGACCCTTGCGTAGTCCTCGCTGGTAGATCGGTACCATTGGATCCTCGTGAAGATAAGCAATCCTCTCCAGCTCCAAGCTGACAGTGCTGTTTTCAGAGTCGGATTCTTCCGCTATTTTTAACGACTCTGCCACCACATCTCTGTGAAGCAAGTAGAAAGGTCGTGAAATGGTTGCTAAACGTGAGTAATTAACCATTAATCAGACGAAGAGGTCCATAAAACTAACTACTTTGCATTCCCTCAGTCAATTCTAGCAGTCTCCATGCCTCCTCCCCCCCCCCCCCTTTCCCCGCCTAATCCCGGACATTAATAAGCAAATTCCCGGGGGTGATTACTTAAGATGCGCGCCCCGTAGTACAGGTGGAGATAAGAATATAGGCGAATATCCCACCTCCGAGCTCGTGAATTAACAATGTCAATCAAAATTAACATTCAACCATACTAAAATTAAAAACCCGTTCAGTCTACACTGTTTTTGCTTTATGTTCTTTCGTGAATAGTAAGAAGTAAGAACGTATATAATTTAATTACCGCCGAAGCCATGTTACGAAAAGAGACATTACTTCTTTTGGAATTAAATAAACAAAGTTGGGTGGGCGTAGGCGTGCCTCTAGCGTAAAGGTAAAATAAGTTGATCAAACGATTGTAACCAGCTTTACTAGGTTCACTTAGTAAGATACGTTTGAGACCGTTAAGTTTCTGTGCCAAATTCAACTATGGCTAGCTACAGAGCTGAAAGTTACACATGGACGTGATCCTAAATTTATCAGCAAGGCATGCAGAAAAGCCTGTGGTAACACTTACGGTAAATACTTCGGCTAAGCTAATTTCAAGTTAACTAAAATATTCGATAAACACGGAAACCAAAGTTTCCGCGGTCCTTTATTCGAGAAAACTAACGTTACAGATAACCGAGCTCATATGGACAAACTTGCAATCGTATCGAAACGACAGCTACAAGTCCTTGTGCTTCTAACGACAACGGCGGAAATTCGGCCTTTGCCGAAAGCAACTTACTCGTGGGACAAAGTTACATCAATTATATATAATTACCTGCGTGGGTTAAAATAACGAGGTTGTTTGTTTGATTAGTTCAACCTCGTTAAGCAGGTTTACACGTTTAAGATACAATAAATGAAATTGAATATACTGTTGTAAATGTTGTAAAATATGCTTCAATAATACAAATGTGTAATATACCGTCTTTTTCCTTTATGGTTAGACGATGGGCTCATTGTCAAATCGATGATTGGCGTTTCTTTGTTCTGATGAGCCAACATCTCTCGTTTTCTTTTGGCAATGAATGTCTTTTGGCTCTAACGACAAAAACAATGGATGTAATGTTAAGGACAAAAAATGCTGCAAGTATTTCATTTTATTAATACAGAGAGAATGTGCGACTCCCAATGTTTTGTAATGCCTTGAAACAAAACAAATGGAGCCTACCCTTGCTTTCACGTTAACTTCAGATCCGCAAAATCCAGGTGTTGGAAATTCCAAACAGTACTCAGATCCAGAGTTCTCGGAATCGCCAGAGTCAGTATATTTTACTCCCTGAAATAAAAGATAGCATTTCTATCATTTTAGCAGATAGTTTCAGAGACGGCTGGTCTAGTTACACGCCGTAACTAAAACAATGCCTATTACAAAAGCAGTGTGGTGAGTCCTTAAGACTTTCTTGACTTCAGAAAGGCTCAGTCTTACCTTAGCACTTGGACGTTTCATGACTGTAGAAAATCCGGGTGTCACTGCCTGCAACTCGTTGGATTCTGATCCTGAACTTTCAGCTTCCTAAAATAGAGTAAACAATTTAAGATCGACCCCGTTTGAAGTACCTGAATGAATATAGAAAACAAAAAAACTTACGATTTGTTCTTTCACAGAGGCTTCCAACGCTTTTTTTTTTCTTCTTCATCTTCAACTTGAAATTTTCTCCAGTAGCTGTTAGTAAGAGGTGGCGAGTGTCCTTTCACAACGTCAGTGTAACTTGAGAAGGACGCTCGGCACTGGTGGAAGGGGATTGTTCATCGAAAGTAATACGTGTTGATTCCATTTTAAAACTATTACGAAAAATCTCTGAAAACAAGTCTTGACTTATCTTGGCTTTGTTTCTAACTCAGTTGTGAACTGACAGTGGTGCACGGTACACTATGTGAAATTTCAGGGATTGCACACATCGATTTCAGATATCATTTGTGACAGGGGACGGAAATTCGGCAATCACAAGCGGCATTTTGCCACTTTCAATAAAGAACGAACAAATTCTCTGAAACGATGTTGCCTGACGCCATCTGGCCACCCATGTCGTGACAGTTTTCTCTTCCTTCGAAACTTTGCTTCTTCTTCTTTTTTTTTTTTTTCTCAGAGAGCCCTGTGTTTTTCCTCTGCGTTCCGTTGTACAAAACTTTATTATACTTCTATACACCTATATATAATTCATTATCTACAGAGGCAGGCACTCGCGGCTGAAAAATTAGACTCTACTCTCTCACACCACTGATATAAGGAAGAACATACACGCCGCGAAACAATGTGAAACATGGTCACTGCAAATCATGATAAAATAAAGTAGAGTAAAGATTTTAATTGTAATCACACCTAGAAGCAGAGTAAATTAAACAAAAAAGTACAGTTGCGATCAAGACAACGAGTACGAGTATAGTGTGTCCCTGCTACTTTTGCCTTCATTTCTTATTTGCTCTGAATTGGTTTTAAGATATGTATCATCACTACCATTTGTAAAGAGGGGTGGCAACGAATTTCCGATAAAAGGATGGTTTCGTCTTCAGACCATCCCTCGAAGTAAATGCATTAAATTCCAAATTCATAGTGTACACTACATCGAGAAAAAGTCCATATGAATACCCGTACACTAAACTTCTCCTGACTCTACAAATTGGTTCAATTGCTTTCCCTACCCTCCAGCCAAGGTGAATACAGTCCCCCCACCCCCCCCCCCCCAAAGGCATTTTAAAGTACCTTATGGTGTTTGAAGTCTGTTTAAAGCGATTTTTCATAAGCTAGAAGAAGTTGATCTGTTCGGATTCCCTAGCTGAAATTTTAATTGCCCGAAAATGTTAGGGAACAAAATCTTCCTTTGAGAAAATGCAAGTTGAAATGAACTTTCCACGAACTTTCTAGGGAACTTTTTTTTTTCCGAAAATGCTAGCTGACGTTTTTGACTGCCAAAAACAGCAATTACGACCTTTCCGAAAACCTCAGGGGCTAGGATTTCCCAATTTCGAATCTTTTAGGCTACGTTTTAGTTACGAAAATCCGAGTGCACTCTTAAATCGACGCCGAAAGTGCAAGGCGAATTACCCTCCACCGAACAGATATCTACCGAAACTTGTCGTTGGGTGCCCCTGTTAAAAGCCAAAAATTATAAAGGTGAAGAAATAGACTGCTCTCTGGGAGAGATTTCGTTCGAGATCTATCTGTAAAAGTCATTGTAGATAATTCTGGTCCCGTTTATGATATCCAGGTAGCGCCGAATGGTGAAAGGGCTATTTAGCTGTTGAGCCATGCTAAAGTTTTTGTTTTCGTGAAATGTTTAGGCCTTCAGGGGTTTTTGTGTCATCAGTAGCCGCTGTAAATACTTCGCGTGAGCACAATTTTGCCATTATACCAACAGGATAACAAAAGATGAAAGGAGTATCAATGACAATCAGATCACAGTTGGTCTCGGAGTATCTGCATGTTTCAGTTTGATTCGCTGGAAATTGGAAAAAAGAAACTAGCAATTGGCAGTGGCTCTGGTGAGTAGGGATCATTATTATGTCTTGCTAGCTTAGTCAACATGCGGTTGTCTATTCTTTGTGAACTCATGGAAGTGCCCGATTTTGTTTTGTCATCTCCTCTATGTGAGAAAACCTCACGCACTAAACGTGTAATGCCTATGCTTATCAAACTAAGCAACTTGTTTGCCCCCAGCTTGTATAGTAATTTGTAAAGTTCTCAGTGAAAAAAAAAAACAGCTTTAAAAGTAGAATGAATGATATAAAGCTTTGAACATTGACTATTGCAAATGTTGTGTCAAACTATTCGGTTGAGCTAACTAAAAGCAGACGTTTTTAGCCGGCTTTTTTAGCGGTATAATGGTGCAATAAATGTAAGCACCTTATTAAATTTTGACCTCAAACAAATTACCGAAGAACTAGTCATTACTGACATTAACCCATATGGACTGAATTAATGTATGACCGCAGACAGGTGATCTCTAAAAAATCTGGATACCATTTATCCCTCAAGAAGAAACTTGTTGAGTACATTTCCATAACGACATACTATCAGGGCTGAGTTGCTCGAAGCATGGTTGGCGGCTGCGCTAACCATTGGTTAAGATATATTAAAACCTATGGTTGTCATGGTATTTAACCCGGGTTAGTGCTAACCATGCTTCGGGCAACTGGGCCCAGGTCCATACATAGTCCTGCACAGTTCGCTGGGTATCGCGATTCGTATTTGAAGTGAATTGTATTGAAACAATGATAGCCCATTTCACGACAAACGCATGTTATGTTTACAAGTTGTGGTCTGTTTTAGGCAACCGCTGGTACCCTGTGATCCGAAGGAAATCGAGTAACTTATGCCGCTCTTTCAGCGTCCCTTATAATTGTTTACAGACATACGCAACTGACTTCAGTTTCAGACCAAAAAAGAAAAGAGCAAACAACTAACGAGAAACCTGGCGGGTGTACAGCGAATAGTTAGTATAAAACCGTCTTCATCTTACATTAACATAAGTCTTTTACAGCCAGACCTTGATTCTTTATTGTTACTAAAAAGGAATGTCTGAAATATAATTCAAATCGCTGACCCAAACACGCCTTAAACCTCAAGACCATACGTCGTTTTCTTTTTATGTAAAAAACAATGATAACGCATCGAGCTCGTCAAGGTAACTGACAAAGTATGAGAAAATCCCAGAAATATTAGGGCATTACTAAACCACGAAACAGCGAAACGAAACACCGAAACCGAAACAGCGACGAAACACCGAAACACCGAAAGAGCTATTTTTTCCTACTTTTTTCTCAAACACCGAAACAGCTATTTTTTACCACTTTGATGGAGAATAAAATAAACAGGCCAAACACGACTCACATTGGTCCTTTGGTGTTATCGTTGACCTTCAAAGTTTGGCTCTTACGGGTATATCTTACTCTAACATTCGAGGATCTCTTTTTCTCCCAGCCAGCAGTGTGAACCCCATTAGCCAGACTGCATGGTTCGTTTTCATTAACCCCTTTCCGTTAAACGTTAGCCTGTATAGCAGACGTTTTGGCTTTTTGGTGTACGAAGATTCGTTGAAAGACCGCCATTTTGGAAGCCATCCAAGCAGTCCGGGTCTGCAGTCCGCAATCCATATCTTACACTGACCGTCCCCAGTTCTCTGCTTGGATGGCTTCCAAAATGGCGGTCTTTCAACGAATCTTCGTACACCAAAAAGCCAAAACGTCTGCTATACAGGCTAACGTTTAACGGAAAGGGGTTAACGAAAACGAACCATGCAGTCTGGCTGAATGGAGTTCACACTGCTGGCTGGGAGAAAAAGAGATCCTCGAATGTTAGAGTAAGATATACCCGTAAGAGCCAAACTTTGAAGGTCAACGATAACACCAAAGGACCAATGGGAGTCGTGTTTGGCCTGTCTATTTTATTCTCCATCAAAGTGGTAAAAAATAGCTGTTTCGGTGTTTGAGAAAAAAGTAGGAAAAAATAGCTGTTTCGGTGTTTCGTTTCGCTGTTTCGGTGTTTCGTTTCGCTGTTTCGTGGTTTAGTAATGCCCGAAATATTAAGCCGGTATTAATTAACGTCTCTCAAATTAGTTACTTTCGTAGCGAGCAGAGCTATTCACAACTAAAGATTTTCGTTTTCACCTGGGAT
Source organism: Pachyseris speciosa (assembly GCA_016490735.1). NCBI lineage: Eukaryota > Metazoa > Cnidaria > Anthozoa > Scleractinia > Pachyseridae > Pachyseris > Pachyseris speciosa. The sequence goes on from JAEMWC010000474.1 coordinate 13,090, forward strand.
GTTTTCGATTTCAATAAATTATAAAATAGTAATTAAAATACAAACAAATGCTGTAGGCCTATGACAGATTCGTGGAAGTAGATAAGATTCTCATCAGCAAAGATTAGACAGTTCGGACACTTCTTCGATCTTTATACCTAAATGCATTAGTTCCAATTTTCTGCGAACATTGTCTCCTGCAAATTATTGGCAAATTCTGCTCACGTACGGCTTTAAGTTGTAAATGACAGTAAGTGGACATATTTAGCAACTTTCGAGAGTCCCCAACTAATAAACACGATATGCCTGGCCAGGCTTTCTTCAATTACACGTACATATTGAATTTCACTCGAATCTCACTCAGATTATGTTAGCATAATTTTAGTCCCGTAAACAATTATTGCTTTGGTCTGTGATAATATATTTTACTTTTGCGTATTTACTTTTAAAATGACTCTCTAGTGTAGACTGTCTTAGCAGTTTTTAGTGCCGATTTTACATTTCAAGGCGAAGTAACTTTTGCATGCTCTTCATGAAACCAAGAAGCGGGGTCCATAGCCTCGCACGGCCAGGCGTCGTTTTCAGGGGAGTCGTCTTTCACCAACCCCTCACCTCGTCTGAACGACTGCGTGGGAGTAAGGCCTCCTTTACATGGAGGTAGGAAGATTCTAGCACTAGGAAGATCCTAGAAGGCGGATTGTCCTAGCGTCATATGTTTTCTGCATTCAGTTTACTTTCAAAGGGTTGTACTTGGCCCTAGCGCTAGGATCTTCCTAGTGCTAGGATCATCCTACCTGAGTGGTAGGAAGATCCTAGCGCCATGTAAACTGCTTTCGCTAGGAAGATCCTAGTACCAGGGACAAAAACAAAACCAAACAAACATGGCGGCGGCAGGGCGATCAGCGACTAAAGGAAGATAATTTCGTCGAAAAGTCCTACCGAAATTTCTGCATGTAAACCAAACGAAAAGTTGGTTCGCCCTCTAGGATCTTCCAAGTGCTAGGATCTTCCTACCTCCATGTAAAGGAGGCCTAAGAGTATTTCAGACAAAACAATGGGAATGCGAAACTATGTTGGGTAGTGCTTGCAACTGAAATTCGGAACAGTTAATCTTTACTTAAAATAGATTTTTACTTAAATAATCGATGTCCATCGTATACGAGGCACTCGGCAATCTGATTTGTAGATTCTAAATAGCACAGTCTTTAGTATAGTGAAAAATACGTGATGGAAACTGCAAGTAGTTAGTCAACTTAGTACCACTTGTGCGTGTGTTTTTTTGTGCTGCACATGGTGAAACTGAACTTTTAATCCCGTTCTTAAATCCTGGTGAACCACGATGATTTACATTAAGTTCAGAAGAGTTTTCCTTTCGTGGCATCTGTGACGAAGGAAGAAACTTGTCGGCGGACGAAAACAAATCAAATGGTGTGACATTCAAATGAAAGCTTTTGAGTTGTACTTTTTGTAGCTCCGGAAGGGTGTTCTTTCTATTGAGTCTATGGAAGTTCTTCTAGAAGTATATTCGTGACCTGGCATTCACTCGCATAAAGCATGAAACGGATGATTCTACCGTTTTTTCTGTGGATGTCATGAAAAAACACAAAAAACAAAACAAAAAGCGACTTATTTTACCAGTTACTGTGCTCTGAAACGAAAGAAAAAAATTAATTTCAATGCGTCATTAAAGAATGGATCTGATCACCTGATTTTACGTTGAGTATCAGTCGATATTACGCCCGAAATCTTTCTCAGGATAATTGTTTCAACCCCACCATTGTTAGCATGATAGACAGGAAATTAGACCTCGTAAGCGTCGTATGGTCAGCTAGTTCCGCCTCTTGCTCTCTGAGCTCTTGACGCTAGTGTCTTGGGTACCAGCTGACCACTAAAACTCATTAGGCAAATATGAGGCATTTTAATTGCCTATAAGTGATCTCGAAGACACTACGTCGCCCTACGCGTTTGTATAGTAATTGCTTTAAAAACTATCTGAGCGCTGTACAAGGCCTTCAATACACATTCAGTATGGGTGATCGAGGGTCTTTTTTCTCTTTGCTTCAATTGCCATGAGCTTTGACACCTGAGTTGGTAAGTTTGACCTTGAATTCTTATGTAGGAAACTGGACAGGTGTTCCTCATGACTGATGATTTTCTCGGCGCTTTTGTGTATCTGACTTCTCTACATTGCGCATGCAATTTAAAGGCTATTGAGCAAGTTCCATGTCTCTTTTGTTATCGGCATTAACTCTTTCTTGTCGTTGCGATTGAAAAATGAAATAATTACTGTTCAAAGAGCTTGATCAGGGGGTAATATATCAGTGAACTGTGAGTTTCGCTTCAGTTATAACGGCTTCTAGATGATAGTTTCAAACTGTGCGTGTTGAAACAATTCGTTAATGGTTTTGACTTGGGCTTAAAATGGTTTCTTGTGAAAGGTGTATTGTGTGACAGTATTATTGACTATTTGTTCACTAAAACGCCACGTAACTTCAAAACCACTGGATTGGGATATGATTGAATATTAGCCGTTCTCTCGCATTCTCGTGTCACTTGATTTTACTGACGTTATATTGTTTTATTTTATTTTAGTTTATTTAAAAAATATTCTGTCCACTGTGAAACCCCAACTCTTTTTACCAGAAATTACACCGATTTTGTAAGACTCCTTTGCTTTCTTTTTACAAAGTTTAAAATTGTTCATCATCAATGCGAGAAGGAAGGAGAGAAGAATTTAGAATAGCTTCTTTGTACATAATAACAATAAGATTTAATCATCCTTAAGTTAAATTCACGCATAAATTCAAAATTGGACAGAGCATTTCAGGTATGATTTTTGTTATTTATGGTGTTGTACCTCGATGTCACAAACTGCTACAAAGCTAGGAGGATTCACAGTTATGTTTACAATCTTTACTCTTTCCCAAAGCTCAGTTTTCAGTTCCTTTCATGCTTAGGCGGTTTGGCCGAGACGTCTACTAAAGAGGCGTTTTCCATTAGAGGAATACGCAAAACAAATTCCTAATTTATCTTTAACTTTTGCAAACATTTTTGTTTCCTCGACAAATAGTTATTTCAAGCTTATCACTGAGACCTCCACTACGCACGTGAAGGACGATTCTTCACCCCATGAGGCCTCATTTGTTGAGTTATTTTCCTTGCTCCTACGTTTGCTCTTAGTTCAATCATTTTTTTTGTTATTAAACTCTATCATGCGTTTGATGAAGAATCACTGCAAGTTCATGGATTATAAGGAACAAACGAAATGGAATAATGACTTTTACGTCGGTATGTGCCTGGGTCTAGGCAAACTTTGAGTTAATGATTTTATTATGGACAATCAAACTTAGCTGATAAACAATCTACAAAAGAGAAAGAGGTTTAACTGAAGTTATATCCAAACAGCAAGCAAAGTCTTTCAAATTTACAGGTTTCCATGCGGGAGGTTCCTTCAACGAAAACAATATACCCTAAAATTCAGAAAACAAGAGTTTATAGTAGGGAACTGCCCTCAAACAGAAAACAAAGCAAAGCCAATTACACATACCATTATGATCAAGCCAACGACACCACCAACGACAATGACTCAGATGAGGGAGACCTTCCCAAGAAACCGATGAAGAAAAATCGTAAATTACACATCAAGAATCATCACACATACCGTACGGTATCCGAACTGTACGAGACTGAAGCCCGGACTCGAGCTTTCACAAGTTGTATTTCTATGAACTTTTAGTTACTATTCCATTTTTAGTTCAATAAATTTTATTGCTGTTATGTTTGAAGTTAGGATGTTCAGAGGGATTACGTTGTCATGAATTTCTAGTTAACGCCCCAATATTATCATTCGCACGTTGCAAAAATTTCCGACACAAATTATAAGCCCAACAGTCGATTTCTAAACGCAAATTTCCCTCCTGTGATACGCCCCTCCGTATATAAGCCCCTCCAAAAACTGTCCTTGAAAAATGTAAGCCCGAGGCTTATTTTCAGAATTTTACGGTTTAGTACTTTAATGCATGTCTTCCTTTGTGCCTTTTTTTATTTCGTTTCTTTTTTGTTACCCAAACGGAGGGCGTCTAAAAATGAATGTGAAAATGGATACAAATTCCCTAGTTTTGATATAATTTAACAACTACAAGTGGGACAGACCGAGAAAACGTAAAGCCTCTAAGTCAGCTCCAGCATTCTTGTTTTTCAAGATTGAAAAAAAAAAAGGAAAGATTAATGTCATACATCAACATTCAAGTTCATTTATGTATCTAAGAGAGAGTTATAAACTATAAATTTAGTCGAGTTTTTTGTTGAGATTTTTGTTTGCTTTTCTCGGACGTAACCCTTAACACAAAGACAATTCTATGCTTGTGTCTGCTCACAAAAGAAAAAAAAAAAAACAACAACAACCTGTACGATAAGTTTGAGCCAGCCGGTAAGGTAACGATTCAATATTGTTAAAAGTTTATAGGCAAGGAATGATAACGAAAGGTAAGGAAATATAGAGTAACGTGCTATGCAAACCCTCTTTGAAATATTACACCGCAACTACAAATGCCTTAATGGCTTATGATCTCAGTAAACCTGAAAAAGTCATACAAATTATAAACGACGTTAAAAGAAAATGCAATTCTCTTTTCAAGAAACCAGTGTAGACGTATATTTTTTGAACGCCAAAAAACCAGAGATTTGCTGAGATTTCTTTATTGTTTTATCTGACAATACGCTCTTTACATAGAGAACTCTCGAGCCCTCTATTGCTATGAACATGACAAAGGCGGCACGTGGCCAAAACACTCGAGAGACAATAAAGCGCGCTTAATCTTCTTTTTTCTGTATCGCTTATATTGTGACTGTCTTTCTAGATACGAACGTCGCAGACCACATACCAGCTTATTTCGCAAGTTTGATATACCCACGTGGTGGACGATAAATTTTTAATGGCGGGACAGTTTGCGGCCAAACTACCATGGACCCCAATTTATCTGGTCTCCATTATTTAAGGTGCAGCTTATTAGCTACTGACCGCTATCCCGAGAACACAATGAAATTTCATGAGAATTCCTCCGAAAAGTAAATTTTCCATCGAGACGCGTATAAATCGAATAACGAATAGAAAGACAATTAAGCGCAATTCGTTATTGAATGATGTTATTACGCTGACAGAAATGAGTTATTAACCTATTGTTTCAAAATACCTTAAACACGATTTAATTGGCAGGCCATGAATCGCTCGTGTAAATAAATGTAGTTTCTTAATTACTAAGAGAAGATGAAACAAGAACGTCAAAATATTGAACTGGGATCTGTCACCTGTCGTTTAGAAAAGTGAATTTGTTTTAAATTATCTGGTTGACAAGCAGTGGGCTACTTTATAACTGGGCAAACGTTGCACCAATACTAGTATGGAAGTCGAGATTGAAAGTAGAAACAAAGAGCACAATTCGGCGACTTGCAAACGTTCGTTTTCTCGGCTCGCCACTCTCAGTCACAGCGCAACTTCTCACTCGCACAGTGCACAAATAAAATCAAGGTTTCCCTTCACTCACGTACACACTTAGTTTAATATAATCCCCTGTGATGGCTAAAAAAAAACGGGGATAATTTTAATTAAACGCAAAGTACAAACCGAGAAACTTTCCCAGGTTTTCTAAGTTCCTAACACAGACAGAAAATAGCCAAAGCAAGTTTCTTCTTCCTTATTCTCAAAGCTCAAGTTCAATGCGAATTATCCTTTGTTTCAGGTTGCTCACACCATGTTCTCAACAACAGATCTTCTCAGAATACTAGTTATGAATCGATTCCTCTCCTTAAACCCTGAAAAATTAATAAGAAACACTGTAGACTGGACAATTAGTAGAATCAACGAAAAAACGTATTTCAACTCGCTCTCCGCGCCTTGTTTGATGAATTGTTTCAATATTTCACCTGGCTGTCATAGCCCAGATATTAGGTCGCCTTGTCGAGGATTTGGACGGATATACGTGTATCAAAAAACACACACTTGTTTTCGAATGTGACAATTACTGGGTATTCTAGTCCAATTAGCATCAAGAATGCCCACAATTCCTGTCCTTCTGGTCGGTTGATCTAGTAATTATTCATATACAAAACGTCAGCTTTGGAGCGAGAAAGTTGCATAAAACAACCGAAAACCAATTAATCGGACGTTGGGTTCTATTTTACCTCTGGTTTTGGTGCATTCTTTTACAATTGTAATTTCGCCGTCAATAAGCAAAGGCAGTGAATACGGTAATTGCAAATACCTCTCAGCATTGCCTGAGCTTTTTGCATAGATCAATAAATCGGCTAACTTAGATAATTAATTTTGAAATGGACAAATGGAATGGTGTTCTTCTCTTTGTAACTGGGTGAGATTAAACGTACAATGTGCTTTGTTATAACTGCGCTATATAATTTCTTTCTTTCTTCCTCAGCCCGGGAACATGCTGGCTCGGGCGTGACAATCAAAAGAGGCTCATTATCCGTGGATATTGTTCGGGCAACACACGAAAGGTTGATCGATGGTATAAATAAGGATGCAGGATCGGAAGGCTGGCAAGTTCTGGATTTAGACACAACCGGCAGCTGTTAATGTTGATGTACAAAGCAAAAGGGAATTGTGTTGGACGTACGGAAGGCATCCACGCAAAATGTTTACGGTGGTATCGTTATTCCGCTGGTTGTGTCTTGGACTGATTGCTTCTTACGGACACGGAGAATCGTACACGAGCTTCGACGGAGGAACTTACGTAAAGTACTCTTACAGTGGAGAGCCGAGAACGCTTCCAGACGATATCGTTCTCTTGTTCAAGACGATCAAACCTAATGGAATACTTTTTCACGCGGCCAGCAGTGAAAGCGACTTCATAACACTTGAGCTCCTGCGTGGAAATATAAGGTGAGCTTCTTAGGTCAGTTTTTGGTTCTTTATCTGAGTTTACATCTAAGCCTGCTCTCTCCGTGAAGTGGGATGTTGATTATTTTTTTAAGAAAAGCAAGGTCGACATTCGCCAATAACTGTTTTTGGAACGGTTCAATGGGGAGTCTGACTCGATCTTGTTAAAGGCGTGTAAGAGTTTTAAACGAGCCCCAGTTCGGAGTGTTAATGGAGGGAAGCAAACATCGAGGATATTTGCGAAAGAAAGTTGTTTTTCTTTCCAAGGACAGGAGGTTTCATTTCTGCATGTAGTAATTATTGGTAATATTTGGTGGAATTTACGTAGGCTCACGCTGGGACAGTTGTAACAAAAAATGAAATTATTCAGACAAAAAAAAAAGGATAAAATATTTAGATTAAAATTTTATTACTCCGCTTTATCGAAAACAAGCCGGACTATATATCAGTAAAAGAGGGAATACGCGTCTACGCCTGAACGATCTTTCTCTTTCAACAACTTTAAGCTACATTTAAAATTTGGCGGATTGTTAGTGAAACCTGTATGATCGTTCTTTGTTTCGTCGGAACCCTAATCCCCAAAACTGGTTAAAACGCAACCTGAAGAGTTCATCTTCGAAATTATATTCAGCAGATCGAACTCTCGGCTGATAAAGTTTTTCACAGTTTTGCGGAAAGAAATTTCTTTCATTACTTTTGATTATTTAGTCGTGGAATCGAATTTCATTTGATGTGTAAGATTCCCGTTTACTTTATTTACGTCAGTTTGTAAGCTGCAAAATCAAAAACTTTTCAATAGTAAGTCTCATAATTTTTTTTTTGCGGCTTTCGCGTCAGGGACGCCCCTCTGTGAGTTATCCGCGGACATGCAGTTTTTTTTTGCTCTCCAGAACCGTTACTTTCGTCTTCAAATTTATTGCACGAAACTTGCATAGTCAAGCCTTAGTTACAAAATCTCCGCAGTCGACGTTGTATTTGTACTATTGTCAAAGAAACACTTTAGTACGAGCCCAATTACAGAGTAAGATGAAATTATTGTGTGCTGTCGAAGAAATTCATATTTTGCACCTGCGTTCCTATAAGTTCACGCAGGCGCAGCTCGAGTGGTTCATGAAATATTTATGTACACATCACTGTACTCTTAATTTAAGTCACAGAGAATCGTGCGATCAAAGATAAGTGCGTTATAAAATGTATGCTATAAAGAAGAAAAAAGTGATAATCGCTTTTCGGAAGCCATGATTCATAAAAAAAAAATCGTCTCGTACGTACTGATCTAAACGTACGATATTGTAATATACAGTGAATTTTTTTCTCACCTTACGTCTAAACTGTGTATTTCATTTCATAATGTTTAAAAGCATGAACATAGACTGTAATGGAGTGAAGAATACTTCGCATTTAGGTATCGCAGAGCAAGCTGTTCTCACCTGGCTGCCTTGCTGCTGGCGTTTCACGGAAAAAGCCGTTTGCGTTAGTTCTTGATAAACGTTTGTGTGGCTTGCTTTTTTGAGTAATTATAATGATTTATCGGGGATACAGTTTATTTTTGGTCATTGATTTCCTTTTAGAATCGGAAGCGGTTAAGGGTCAAAGATAATCGATCAAACAACAAATCGGGTCAGTCGAGTTCGTATATTCACTAGCGACACAAGCGATGACACAGGCACAACAACAGAAATAAAAACTCTGAGAAGCCTATACGAGCAAGGACAATTACTTGAGTGTTGAATCCTGTCCTTGCATTTGCGTTTCAAACGGGGCGTGTAAAAATTTTAGCTTGTGCTTATATGCTGCGACTCCTTTAAAACCATACGAGCCTTAATTTCTTTGCGTTCGAGGGTTAAAGTTGACGAAAATTAATCATAAATTCCACTACTTCGACTGATTGGTGCGCTCTTTTCACAGTTGTTTTACTGTAAGTCACAGTGTCTTACGGAATCTACGCTGGATTCTTTAAGATTCACAACACCGATTCTATAATTTTAATTTTATTGAAGGGTATAAATGCATTATTCATTTTATAAAATATACAGAGCGCTTGTCGAAGGAGGATTCGATGTCTTTATTCAAATTAACAGGTGAATAAGAGAGTGACCTTAGACGTCTTGGTAGTTTTAGATATACATGTTTACAAAAAATGGACTACGAATCGACAACAATCCTGAAATTATAAAAATAAATCATCTTAAACTACACATGCCATTACAGTTGGTTTGAGAAATTTTCAATAAAATTCTGGGGGGTAGGTCATTGTTCCTCACTTGGCACTAGTTTATTAAAAGGTGGTAGAATTATTATTTTTGAGGGTTGTTTCTATTTACTATGTAATATCGTTAAAATTAAAACATCAAAGAGTGGTAGATTTGGCTCTTAAGCTGTTGACTAAATTTCAACGTTTCAGCGACTTCGTTATAAGAAAAATAAAGCATACATAAAAACCTAACGTTAACAGCTTAATTAGATTTAACGGGGCATAGCTGAATGCCTTAAGTACGTACAACAATGCAATCAGCAAGGACATTTTGAACCTGGAGGCGGGTACAAATGAAACCCTCGCATCACTTTTGGTCAAAAACAGCTCCTAGTTGGCTTGTTAGCTCAGCTGGTAAACCGCTGCACTAGTATCGCAAGGGTCGTGGGTTCGACTCCCGACAAGCTTTTTCTTTTCTCAGGCTTTATTTTCACTACTTCTTTAGCCCCCGCCAAACGCTCGCAACATTTCAACGACACATCTTGCAGAATTGTTGGGCACAACATGTTCAGTGCACACGTTTGGCCGCCGTGTTGCGATATGCTGCAACATTTTGGATGGTGTTGGTTCAAATTTGAAAACGCTCAGATTTTTCGTGCAACATTTTGGATGTTGCATTATGTTGTACTCGTTTGGCCACATTCACGCAACATTGTTGCACTAGGACATGCGAGCTAGGTCGACCTGCTATTTCAAAGCGCCAGAACACAACATGTTGCACATGTTTGGCCACCCTGTTGCGATATGTTGGATAGTGTTAGCACATAAACATCGACAACCCGTAAAATGTTGGGTTGAAATGTTACGTGCGTTTGGCCGGCACCTTCACAACTTCGTCACAGCATGATGCAACAATGTTGCAAGATGTTGCGTTGAAATGTTGCGAGCGTTTGGCCGGGGCTTTAAGCAGTGTTCAAAACTGCAACGATCATTCACATATTCAACATCCAACATTGTTATATACCTAGACTTTCACTCAACAAAACGAGCACTGCGATTGGTTGATTCTTGGTCACGTGCCCCTGACCAAATTCAAATGTATCCCGACCGGGATACAATTCCGCAATTGTTGCCCGCGTGCCGGATACAGCAGCACGTGATTAGCGCATGACTAAAAAGTGGCATGATCTTCAGCACGTGTTCACGTCAGCTTGATTGACGAGAGCGGACCTGTTTTCAGGTTAAACCAAACGATAATACAAACGTTATGGAACCCGAGACTAAAAGGAAACGTTTTTCTCAAGTATCAGCCGAACAAATTCAGCATCTAATAGCAGGAAAAGATTCGGAAAATACAGGAAAGGCATGTTCTACTTTTTCAGGTACTTTTAAACGTTTGTAAATTATTCATTCAGCAGACTTGTGAATAAAGACGTGTTCTTGTAATGCTGTCTTTGTTTGCTTGTTTGTCAGTTCATTTTGCTGTGATTGTTGAAGGGAAAGTCTCGGTATATAACAAAGCATTTAATGTATGATCCCTCGGGAAACTAGTTAGTTTTGAATTCCCTCGAGTCCTGATGTTTCCCTCGACTTCGTCTCGGGAAACATCAGGACTCTCGGGAAAACAAAACTAACTGTTTCCCTCGGGACCATACATTAAGTGTATATTGTTGGGTCCAGTATGTTGGGTGCATTTGAACTCCGTGTTGTGTGTTGTTGGGTTTTGTTGGCATTTGTTGGGTGTTGTTGGCATTTGTTGGGTGTTGTTGGTGTTTGTTGGGAGTTGTTGGCATTTGTCGGGAGTTGTTGGCATTTGTTGGGTGTTGTTAACATTTGTTGGGAGCTGTTGGCATTTGTTGGGTGTTGTTGGGAATTGTTGGCATTTGTTGGATGTTGGCATTTGTTGGATGTTGTTGGCATTTGTTGGGTGTTGTTGGCATTTGTTGGATGTTGTTGGCATTTGTTGGGTGTTGTTGGCATTTGTTGGGTGTTGTTGGCATTTGTCGGGAGTTGTTGGCATTTGTTGGGTGTTGTTGACATTTGTTGGGAGCTGTTGGCATTTGTTGGTGTTGTTGGGAATTGTTGGCATTTGTTGGATGTTGTTGGCATTTGTTGGGTGTTGTTGGCATTTATTGCGAGTTGTTGGCATTTGTTGGTTGTTGGCATTTGTTGGATGTTGTTGGCATTTGTTGGATGTTGTTGGCATTTGTTGGATGTTGTTGGCATTTGTTGGATGTTGTTGGCATTTGTTGGGTGTTGTTGGCATTTGTTGGGAGTTTGTTGGCATTTGTTGGGTGTTGGCATTTGTTGGGTGTTGTTGGCATTTGTTGGGAGTTGGCATTTGTTGGATGTTGTTGGCATTTGTTGGGTGTTGTTGGCATTTGTTGGATGTTGTTGGCATTTGTTGGGTGTTGTTGGCATTTGTTGGGAGTTGTTGGCATTTGTTGGGGTGTTGGCATTTGTTGGGTGTTGTTGGCATTTGTTGGGAGTTGTTGGCATTTGTTGGGTGTTGGCATTTGTTGGGTGTTGTTGGCATTTGTTGGTTGTTGGCATTTGTTGGATGTTGTTGGCATTTGTTGGGTGTTGTTGGCATTTGTTGGATGTTGTTGGCATTTGTTGGGTGTTGTTGGCATTTGTTGGGAGTTGTTGGCATTTGTTGGGTGTTGGCATTTGTTGGGTGTTGTTGGCATTTGTTGGGAGTTGTTGGGTATTGTTGGCATTTGTTGGGTGTTGTTGGCATTTGTTGGGTGTTGTTGGCATTTGTTGGGTGTTGTTGGCATTTGTTGGGATTTGTTGGCATTTGTTGGGAGTTGTTGGCATTTGTTGGGTGTTGTTGGCATTTGTTGGGAGTTGTTGGCATTTGTTGGGAGTTTTTGGCATTTGTTGGGTGTTGTTGGCATTTGTTGGGTGTTGTTGGCATTTGTTGGGAGTTGTTGGCATTTGTTGGGAGTTGTTGCCATTTGTTGGGTGTTGTTGGCATTTGTTGGGTGTTGTTGGCATTTGTTGGGAGTTGTTGCCATTTGTTGGGTGTTGTTGGCATTTGTTGGGAGTTGTTGCCATTTGTTGGGTGTTGTTGGCATTTGTTGGGAGTTGTTGGCATTTGTTGGCTGTTGTTGCCATTTGTTGGGTGTTGTTGGCATTTGTTGGGTGTTGTTGGCATCTGTTGGGAGTTGTTGCCATTTGTTGGGTGTTGTTGGCATTTGTTGGGAGTTGTTGGCATTTGTTGGGAGTTGTTGCCATTTGTTGGGTGTTGTTGGCATTTGTTGGGTGTTGTTGGCATTTGTTGGGAGTTGTTGGCATTTGTTGGGTGTTGTTGGCATTTGTTGGGAGTTGTTGGCATTTGTTGGGTGTTGTTGGCATTTGTTGGGAGTTGTTGGCATTTGTTGGATGTTGTTGACATTTGTTGGGAGTTGTTGGCATTTGTTGGGTGTTGTTGACATTTGTTGGGAGTTGTTGGCAGTTGTTGGGTGTTGTTGGCATTTGTTGGGAGTTGTTGGCATTGGTTGGCATTTGTTGGGTGTTGTTAGCATTTGTTGGATGTTGTTGGCATTTGTTGACATTTGTTGGGTGTTGTTAAGTACCAGTGTGCACTAAAAAACCCACCGATTCTCACAGTTATTTGTTGTATTGATCTTCACATTCATCTCATGTCAGAAACGCCATTCCCTATTTCTCAATTTCTTAGACTTCGACGTCTATGTAGTGAGGACTCTGATTTTTCCAACAAATCAGAGGAAATGTGCCATTTTTTCGAGAAACGAGGCTATCCTGATTCTGTGGTTCAATCGGGCCATCACCGCGCTCAGCAGATTGATCAACAGTCAACACTACAGGCGTCACAAAAGGAAAAGAATGACAGAATAGGCTAGTTTCGAATTGTGGAAGAACAAAGAACAGAGTCGAGGTTCAGGGGAATAATTTGCATTTTCCTTTGTTTTTGACAAAAGAAAATGCAAATTATTCCCCTGAACCTCGACTCTGTTCTTTTGTTCTCCCACAATTCGAAAATAGCCTATTCCATTCACCCTCACATTTCACCCGCATAATAACCCAGTTAAAGCCATCATTCTTAATAACTTTAAGATACTGTAAAATGATCCAGAAACTGCTAGAATCTTTTCGGAACCACCGCTGATTTCATTCAAACGCGACAAAAATGTCGGTAACTTTCTAGTTGAAAGCGCATTCAAAACAACTGAACAACCTGGCACTTTTAAATGCGCGCGCTCGCGATGCAAAACTTGTCCTTTCGTTCAAAACACTGACAAAATATCGGGCCCTAAGCGATCTGTTAAGATCACTGATCGTTTCACGTGTACCTCCGCAAATGTTATCTATTGCATAACCTGCACATTATGCAAAAAGTTATACATCGGCGAAACAGGAAGACGACTAGGTGACCGATTCCGAGAACATCTTCGTAATGTTGAGAAAGATGACAAAGACGCATCCAAACCTGTCGCTCGGCATTTTAATCTCCCTAACCATTCCAAACAACAAATGTCGATCTCCGGCCTTTCCCTACATCAAGGTACCATGGAAAGCCGTAAAAATCTCGAGCAAAAACTGATCTTTCAAATTGGCACTCTTAATCCCCACGGTATCAACGAGCGCTTTTCATTCAATTAATTTATTCCTGTTTTTCATGTTACCATGTTACCACCATAGCGTAGCTCCATTTTCTGTATATAAACCATACACAACCCACAATTCCTCGATTCGCTCCGACGAAGGGCTAACGCTCGAAACGTCAGCTAATCGAATCCCGGTACGGTGGTCAATTTACATTATCAACTCCGTTGATAAACCAAATTTTAATGTTGGATGTTGTTGACCAACAATGTTGGGGGAGTTTTCAGGGGCCTCAGAAGTCCTGATAGTCCTGCAATACTCTGCCAAAGTAATATTTCAAAAAGGACATATTCCAAGATCAAGTTGGCCTGGATTTCTCTAGTGACGCAAGCATACAAGCATACGTTACTAATCACGAACAGTACTGCTATATTGTAATCAACGTTTAAGCTAGGCGTCCTGGGCTTCAGCTGTCTAGTATAAGCTAAAGGTCAAATTAAGGAGGCAATTATTTCAGATTGCGTTTGTCAATAAACAATAGGCATAAACAACCTAATGCATATAACCTCTCAGTCAATTCCCGTGGGTCTTTCATAAACAATGCAGCAGTATCGCGAGGAAAGACCTAAAGGATCCTAGACGAATCGAAATTGGGTCAACACTCCGGATAGTCAGCATTAAAATAGGGCTAGATTATGAAACTGGGTTTAGTCAGCCGGCTTTGTCTGGTAAACCTGTAGTTACAGTTCGGTTTCAGTTTCAGTTTCAGTTTATTCACACTTATTCAAACATATTACTAGAGTACAAGAATAGAAAAAAAAAAAGTAAAAAGAGAAACAAAGCTAGCTTACATGTACATTAGGCATTAATTTGGAATAGTGCGTAGTGGCCAAAGGAGTTTAATTCAGTCAAGACTACAAATTTGGACATAATGATATTACACCTTTGAGGTAGCTGAAAAGTGCGAGTTTTGGTCATTTCGTGTGACTGGAAAATGTCCTGATTGACAGAATGAATTAGTCTACCCTTCTATCTTGTCAATGCTGGCTTTCTATGAGAAAGGGCAGGAATTTCTTTTTTACCGATATGTTTAACGAGCTTCTTGAATATCAGATGTCAGTTATTTTCCTAGTTTGTGCTTATTTGTTTTGGCTATAAAAGAATAGCAAACGCAGTAACGAAATGAATTAACAGTAACAGTAAATAAGAATTAAGAGGCAAAAGGGGAGAGGGTCATTGAATAATGTAGTAACATGAGTCTGCGAAAATCAATGAGCTGTTCATAAGCAAGACATTCCAGCGTGTTTACCGCCTTTTCCTCTTGTAAAATTCCAAAATGTACATTCCTGAAAATACCATGTGAGAGTTCAAACATCATGTTGTAATCTGCGTGTTATATGCTCTATTCAAATAGACCCTTTTCATAATGGCGCCCGACAAATTATTCTTTTATTCTTATGATAATGAGCCCTACTAGCCTCGTCAGCATGTGCAAAATTCAATAGAATTTTTTCATTAAAGTGAGGTTAGTAGGGCTAATTAACACATATACAAAAGAATAATTAAAATCGTCCGCCATTATGAAAAAGGTCTATTTGTTGTAATAAAAATGACCACAACTATAAAAAATTCTGGAATCTGGTTTGTACGCAATTTTACACAGCCACGCTGTCTCAACGCTGTCATAGGATATCTTACGTGGTTCTTCGTTCAAACAACTAGAAAATCAATCGTCCTTTAATTTACCAAAACTATTAACCTATCGGAGTTTGTTAACCATTTTATGAGCCTGTTTTATCTAAATTTAACATGGCCGTTGATTTTCTTATTTCAACCGACAGTTGTTCCGTCTACGTGAGGGGTATGCGAAGTGTATCTTCTGGCGTCTTTGGAAACGACGTGGCTGATAATTTATGGCACCAAGTACAAATAATGCAAATGAACACCACCGCACTTACTCTTTACGTTGATGTGATAAAGAACCCCATCGCAGTTCCTGGTTTTTACTCGAGGCGTTTTGCGCACCAAACGTTCTACTTGGGTGGCGTTGACGAAAGCAGGATACAGACAGGACATTGGAGTTTAAGAGGGCGTCAGTTTGTTTCATATGAAGGTTGTCTCGAAAATAATAACGTGAGGATAAATGATATTAAACCCGTTGAAATGGCTTGGAAAGGAAATGCCACTGTGTTAGGAACGGCAGCAAGACTTGTTTCTGGTTGTAACATTACACCTGGAGGGTATCATCCCGTTACTTTCCCCAAACCTAACTCCTTCATCAAAGTTGTTACTACTCGCAATAGCACCGCTGTGTTCAGCTTTATTTTTCGAACCTACGTACAGGAGGGAATCTTGTTATTTCAGCGAATAAGAGAAGTCGACAGCGCTAAAATATTCATTTCGCTAGATTCTGGCAGAATCAAGCTTGAAGTGGAATTTATGAGTAAATCATCGACGCTAGTGACACTTTATGGTGGATCTGGACTGGACGACGGAATGTGGCACTCTGTTGCTGTTAATATTAGCATACAAAGAGTGACACTCGATGTGGATAATCAACTTATTTCTTCTAGCCAAAGACCCCGAGGACGCTTTGTGAGCACTTCTGAAGTTTACGTCGGAGCCAGCGAGAGAAAACGACTTGGTTTCGTGGGTTGCATGCGCGATCTTATCATACAGGGAAAGAAGGTTAACTTTTCTACTGTTTACAGATCCAGACCGTGTTATTGGAACAATGTTCCCTCACAGACCTCTGTCACCAAATCCTTGTCAAAATTACGGCAGGTGCTCTCAGAGTTGGAACGCAACTTCTTGTGACTGCGTAGGGACTGATTTTAAAGGTGCAAAATGCGAAACGCCTGCCTTCTTTATGCAGTCATGCGCTGATTGGTGGGCTGAAGGTAAAAGAACTAACTCATATTACAAGATTAATCCCCAGCACACAAAGCAGCCTTTTACAGTCTACTGCAATATGACCAACGTAAAAGGCCCTTCGACCGTGATTCTTCATACTCAAGACAGAAATCAAGTAATTGCTGCTCAAAACATGATTGACGGCAAATCTTACCAACATGAGATCCTCTATGAGAACTCCAATGTGCAAAACATTAAAGACCTTATCGCAAGCAGCACTCACTGCAGACAATACCTTCAGTACAAGTGCTATAACTCAGTATTATTTGATTCAGCTAAAACATTTAATCTCTACTCAGGCCGTGGGGCACGTTGGGTTTCACGTGACGGAAAATTGCAAGATTATTGGTCAGGAGCATCTCCTGGGAGCATGAAATGCGCATGCGGAGTAAACAGAACTTGCGATGAAAGAAACAAGGTGTGTAATTGTGACACTGTTGACGATAAATGGCATACAGATGACGGTTACTTAACGGATTCAGCAAGCCTCCCGGTGAAGAAACTGATATTTAGCGTTAATGGGACAAACCCGCAATCATATTTCGTACTAGGCAGTCTTGAATGTTACGGCTCAACGACATCGAGAGCAACAGCAGCAACAACCTTTCCACTGCATGAGACTCCAACCGCATCTCAAACAATTTCTCTAAAGTCAACTGAGTATACAACAAAGTCTCCAAGCACATCGCTCACTACTTCACCAAAAGGAACAAGTGGTGTTACAAAAATTAAAAGTTCAGTGACCTCCACCCTTCAGAGTACATTATCAACAAGAAAAGATGCGTCTTCTACGAAGACCCATCTTACTTCACCTACCACGAACATAAGTGAAGCACCTAGTATTATCGTCATAGAAAGGCCTAGAAAGTATATTACCATCCGCGAAAACGCCAACCAACAACTTGTGCTTATCATATTAAGTGTTATTCTAGCCGTGTTCGTGATTGCAATCGTCGCGCTTATCGCCAAACAGAATTTGCTTTATCCATGCAAGTGTTTGAAAACGCCCTTGTGTCACGATGTTCGCCATATCGATACCATTGAACTTGGACCTCCGAGTCCAGCCGAGCCTGAAATATTGCAGTTTGAGGCGAGTCCTTATCCAGTGAGAAACAACTGCGATATTGGATTGCATGACTGTCGTGTCACATTGTCCACAGAGCTCTATAGTGATGCGGAGACGGACAGACTCGATATCAGTAATGGCAGCTCGCTGTGGACTTCGGAAAACGCTGACATAGGAAAAGAAGATCCCGAGAAGATAAAAGACTATGAAGATGTTGATCTCGGGATCATCGACATAGTTCCTTTTCCTGCGTCTAAACAGCTCAGCACAGAACAGCAAATCATGAAGTTGAAAGAGGTCATATATGATGTTCTGACTGCAGCTGACGTTAAAGCTACTTACAGCGACAAAAACGACAACAATACCAGTCCTATTAAACGCTACAACGATTCATCACAACGCAAATCAGAAGTTGAGCAGTCACTGTTAACTGAAAACGAGCAATTGGAAGATTCGGATGGCGATTCTTCAGCTACGATCTCGGAAATAAGTTCAGAGATTGAGCTGGTTTCTGAAGAAAAGTATTCAATCAGATACGCTGGGAACAAAGAAAGAAAAGTGAAGAATTTTACGACGGATTCTCTAAGGAAGACTCTCTTACGAAAAGAATAAATGGAATTGATAACGATAACTGGCGTTCGTCCGATCCCCAAGACAATTACCTGTCTTTGGATGTGAATAACCTTGAAGACGGTACACCCAGGCAACCACTGGTTGGGACAAATTTGATTGGGCGCAGTCGATATAATGAACAAACTTCGAGCTACAGTAATTTAAGCTATCCGCAAGCAGAGCAAGTCAACTTCCTTTCCGCTTCTTGTGGCGAAAGAAAGCGGGAAATTCAATCACCTAAGGAAGAAAAACGCAACCACAGCTTATCGCGTCCACGTCTATTTTCCCGCCAGAAAAGTGAAGAGGAAACGCTGCTATCCTCAGCTCAAGTCAATGAACAAAAACAAACCACAATCAATGGTTCATCTCATAGCCAGCAGAGGCGCTATAGCGGTTTTGCTAATGATGTCTGCCAGCGGCAGCAGCAGCAGCAGCAGCAGCAACAGCAACCACATGCTGATACATTCCCCCAGCAGTCTGACATGCAGTCTAGAGATTATAATAACAAGAATGCTATTGCCATGCCGCTGAAGCAAACGTATTCGCAGAGATATGAAACTGAACTATAGCTTTTATAAAATTGCTGCCTAGCTGAAGAAATTCCCAACCTGAAGTAAATTTTTACGATGGAAAACACTCTTCTTATAAGATCATTCTTTTTTGCCATTATTCAGAAAGGATGTAAAAAAACAAACAAACAAACAAACAAAAAAAAAAACAAGTAAACTGGTATAATAAATTTTAATAAAAGATAGAGAGGAGCTTGTTTACACATAACTATAAACTGAAATGCTACTGACATATCGAAGGTATTACCTGAGTCATCTATTTTTATTAAAACTGTGAAAGCCAAACGACACTTTTCCATCAGTGGCAGCAAAAAAGTAATTGTCAAATTTCCTTTGAAACGGCTATTCTAGTACATGGAAACTGTTAATAATGTTTCCCTTGCTTGAAAAGGTCGAACTGACCGTCCCCGTTGTCAGGTTCATCCTTTTTTTTAGATAAAATGACAACAACTTATATGATGGTTGACATTTTTTCTTTCAGAATTCATATTCCATTGGTAATATCACAAAGTAACTCTCCTGCGAGTAAAGTATTTCAGTATAAATTTAGAAATTTTTTGACCAAGAAACGGGATAATCTCCATAGTACTTACCCTTTAAAAGGTAACGTAAAGTGTAAACGCGTAAAGAAGATTTGTTAAAAACATTTTATAAATATTTAAAGTAAGGTGTTGCTTTAAACGAAATAAATATCCCAATATGAAACGAACTTCCGAGAGATCTATTATTATCTTTTGTTGATTAAAAAAGCACAGTAACAGCGA
Source organism: Pachyseris speciosa (assembly GCA_016490735.1). NCBI lineage: Eukaryota > Metazoa > Cnidaria > Anthozoa > Scleractinia > Pachyseridae > Pachyseris > Pachyseris speciosa. Next base: position 32,651 of record JAEMWC010000474.1, read on the forward strand.
TCAAAACAAAAAGTAATGCGTAGGATGCAATGCTACAGTACAAATACTGGAACGTAACTTGGGAGAAATCTATATAACTGGAAAAGAAACAAAAACAGAACAATTTAGTCAAGAATGTTAATTCAAACTAGTGGCCGCGACTTATAATGAGATTTCATCTTCAGAATCAAAGTCATAAATAGCAGCCAACCTCACACAGGCTCTTAGATTTCGAGCAGAAAGCAATGAAGAAGTTCGTGAGGGATATATAACTACCAGGTCACCTTTTTATCGTCTCACATAACCGTGCTCAAAAGAAAGAAAGAAAGAAAGAAAAATTAAAACAAAATACATAAAAAAAAGGAAAAGAAAAAAATTCGAAATCAAGCCATTTTGAAATTATTTGGTAAAAACGTGCGGAAAAATCGAATATTCAAACGAAATGAAAATGTTGAAGCAGCCACACTGGTTAAAAATATCACCAATCTCCGAAGCTCGCGGACCAAATTCAATTTTACACGAGACAGGATGCAAGAAAACACACTGCCGAAGCTTTCATATCTTGCGGTTATAATGAAAATTTTTTTGGTTGAATGTTGATGTTTGAATCATTGTAGACAGTATGGGGGAGGTGTTTGTACCTACAGGAAACTTCCGCGACAAAACCATTTTGGGATTTTGAAGGGGTGATCAGTCCCGCGAAATCGTGCAATGCGTAAATACTTTTTTTTTGGAGGACATCAGATTATGAATTTGGTCAGACGCGACTACATTGGCGGATAGATGTCCTTGGGACACTTCCAGGAATCCCTTCAAATTGGTGCCTTTTACTCTCCCCATCATTATTATGACCCAGGACCCACCCTCCCCCCCCCCCCTCCCCCTACCCCAGGCAACGTTGAAAAGCTCTCAGCGAACATTGACACTTCTTTTGCTTGGCTAATGTCTGTCCAACGCTCCCAGTTCAACATTGTTTGGGGGGGGGGGGGGGGGGAGAGGGGGGAAAAAGTAAATTTTGCTAGTATTCCGTTGACTGTTCCAACACTTTAAGCCCGCATTGTAGCTGAAAATTCAAATTTGGAACCGATAATATCACTGGAAGACACGACGTTGTTTGTTTTTTTGTTAAAAAGTTTCGAGCTCGCATCTATTAGCAGACGTGACCCTGTGGTGTTTCCAGTTGCCTTCATGTACCATACATGTAAAAAGTAAACACCATTGTTTAATTAGCAACGTAGCTCAAATGATTGATTCATTATTTTCGACTCCTCCCCTTTCAGTCTTTGGGTTAATCGTTCTCCATGGCTCTAACACATCCGTTTTTAGTTGTTACTGAGACAACTTGTTCACTGGAAATAAATTTCGACCTTTTGGAGTATCAAGGCCTCACAAAGTAAATATTATCCTTCCGGAAAATATATATGGCCTCCCAAATTAGAGCAGCCAAATTTACGACGAAAGCACCTTTCCAGCAGTACACCTTGCAGGAAATTAAATTGCATGAACTGCTTTCTTAAGGTGAGCTGTTTCAAGCCATAAGCGTCTTGTTTGAGTTTGTTGTGTTATTTGTTGGCAAGCCGAACCAAACTTGAAGTGTAAAACTCCCTCAGATATTTCCCCCCTAAAAGCAAACCCTTCCCGATATTCAGAGAATGACATTCTGAGGTGTTACGACTCAAATAAAAGCTACTCAGCGGTAGTTCGAGGTGAGGCTTGGCTGTTTGTTTCTAAATATCTTGAAAAATAGGAAAAAGAAAACATTCTTTTTAGTTTTAACTCGGCTCAACAATGGTATGAAGATCTCATGTTTGCAATGCTCAATTCAACTGCCGTGTGAACGTGGCCAGCTAATTATGAAAGGTTATTAGTGGATCAGCAAAACTCAATAGTTTTTGGAACAGGATACCAATAAAGGTGAGAATAAAGCTGAACATTTAACGATTTACGATGTTTCAGCAAGTAATCATGCAAGCTAAAATCGACGATGAATGAACAAAACGAAAGCAGCCAGGATCTGAAAAAGCATAATGAACGAAACTGCAGGTGTATATTTCTTATAAGCAGGATAGTTTTGAAATTTTAACTCCTGAATCGGTTTCAAAATATTAGCGTATGTTCAATAATGAAATACTTGAATAGGAATTAGTAGCCTTTTTAAACCTAAGCGCAGTCCTTGTTACAACGCTCTAAAAGAACGGATGCACCTGAGTGTAGCACCTTTGTCAGATATCCGGTATGGCGACAAAAATCCTTAAATGAAGAAAGAAGAATCCTTATTGGAGTGATTGTCTGCGCAAGATTTACTGTCGATATCATGGTTCGTTAACACATTTTGGTATTTTCGTAGAGAGGTGTTTATTTGCTTAATTGTTCTCCGTTGATAGTATTTACTATAATTGCAAAGTGGTAACCGGATTAAGGTGAAATAGATATGTACAGTGAATGCTGTATGAAATCTATTCATACAGAGCAAGTTCCACAGTGAACGAAAATTAACAATTATTACTATGTAACTAAAAAACAAAGGCGTTTTTCAAACGTGAAGCAGGTACTCAAACTTGCAGGGCAGACAGAAGGCCGTTTGTTGGCCGAACCAATTCCGCTAAGTGCGTGCTTTTGTTACGTACATTTCCCGTCAGAAATGGAGTTGTTAGATCTCTTCAGCCATGTTTCGAGGAGAAACGGCGTTTATAAAGTATTTCTTCTCCTATCGCTGACCCTAATGTCAAATGGCACGCAAAGAGTGCCGAGCTTCACTGGCAACAGTTTTCAGCTGTACCCTCATGTAACCGTCCCGTGGATGCAAGGAGAAAGTAGCGAATTGAAGATGTGGTTTCGGACAAAACAACTTAGTGGCATGTTACTAATGATGCAAAATGGCGGAGGTTCGTTAACGCTGGTTGAGATATCTCAAGGGAAGTTACGGTAAGTGTGTGTTTGTTGTTATGTAGCTAAAGAATGGCCAGATCACTATACCATGCCATGCTTTGTTTTTTAATCTTTCGACCGCGTTCAAATACAGAATATTTCATACTGGCTTCACTCCAAAGAATTCCCTGACGCTGACGCTCTCCAAATTGGGCGTGTTGGACATGCTGTATACTTCCGTGATATCTCACTAGCCATGACCCGTCAACACCGTAGGATAATTCGGATTGAGATTGCAGACAGTAGGACGAGGTTTAACACCCCACCAAACTTCCTTCCCGGGTATGCAAACTATCTACCACTCGGAAGGACACGACTTTCAGCCATTTTCAGATGTGGAAACAGATGATTTTATCCGAATTAGGCAAGAAAAATCGGTTCAGATTAGTTTACCTACTATCAATTTTGTCTGTTGTAACCAGTGCAATCGGAAGAAGAACTTGGAACAAAACTCGCTTTTTGCCTATTTGGAGGAGACGAGTCGCAAATGTTTATACGCGCGACGGTTGTAAGAACGTAGGGAGCCAATGGCTAACTGGTGGGTGGGTGTTTTGATGATGGTGCCGTATTTTTTTAAAATAATCGATAATACGGTTGATAGATTTTGGTACTTTATCCAAGTGAATATAATTTATATACGAATGAATATGTGAATTATATGATTTTCATATATTCATTCTCACATAATTTATATACGTTGTAGTGGTTTATAGGTGATATGGGCAACATCCAATCATGGCACGTAACTTAGTAATTACGAGAAAATTCCAGTTAGACACGTATAAAGTGGAATAAAATGACAAAATAAAAACAGAGAGCCGATTCTTATCTAAAGCAACAATAAGCGAACTATTGACATCTTTTCGGGTAAACAACACGGGGAAACAAATGAAGCACTGAACGACTTTGACAGCGGCAAAGCGCAAATGAAAAATCTAAAACCTTTTGTAATGTTTTCAGAGAATTCACGTCAGACTACGAAATTGTCTTGGAATAGAATCACGACTCAGTGCTCGATCTATCGCGTAAACAAACGGCTGTGCGACAAAGGGCGAAGTTATCGTTGATCGTGTGTAGTATGGAAAATGTAGTATGTTCTCGTTTTGAGGTCTTTGTGAAAAACATCTCCTCCACGTGCAGTATTACATAATTACACTTCAAACTTTCATATTTCTTGACATTTTCTTGCAGCATTATTGTCGTTGAATATAGTTTCTTATTCGATTGCCAATCAATTATTTTAATTTTACGCTGCAAAAATGTTTTCAGGAAAAGAGTTTCAAAAGTTGGAACACGCCGCTTCGTAATTTCGCAGCTTTCAATTTGTGGCGTCATTTGAAAAGCTTGGCCTAGCTGAAATATAACATGCTACAGCTGAGTTTGATTCTCTGGAGATAATAGTTTGGTGCGTAGGCGTTCGGAGGGGATGTGTAAGGTGATTAAGGAGCTGTTAATAATTAAACTGCACTCGAAAGAGCGTCTCGTTTCAACTGGTTTCAACTATATTTTGTCCGTCGTTGCTCTGTAGCCGCCTGTTGTCTGTCGTTGCCTCTGTCGCTCTGTTTAACCGAATGTTAAACACCTTGAAATGGAAAGTACACCAAAATACAGGTAGATCAATTGGTTGTTTGTGAAATATTTAATATTATGCGACTCCAGATGCCAGTCAATCATACATGTTAGCAGATGAGGTCAAGCCACCCTGAGGTTTTATCTTTCGCGATCGTCTGATATCATGCGGTCGTAGGATTGCGAGGCAATCATAAATGATCGCTGCAGTTTGTTTCCTTGTGCCGCGTAGGTTTTCGTAACTGATTTTGAGATCGTCTAGTCTACTGACGATGAAAACCAGATTTGAGTAAATTGCCATGATGATTACAGATTGTCAAATAATTCCTAATATTGTCAACAATCCGCGTGCACAACCCGCAGCCTCAACTGAGAAAGTGCCATTCATCGTGATCAAAAAGCGAAAGGAAGTAGTCCGTTTCATCGCAAAATTGATGAAGACATAACCCTTACCGTCGGTTCCTGTAAAGATAGAGCGTCAATCGCCTTCATATACCTGCCAAGAGAGAATTCAGGGGCACCCAACGACGGGATATCTCAGAATTCGTTATATTTGCTTAAAATGCTTGCTATAGTGCTTTACAAGCTCGTTTAGTGAGTTTGGAGCTGCCCTACAAAACATTTATCTATTCGGATGTTCTAGGGGAACATCAAGTCTGTAGAAATTTCTAGGTGTCTTTTTGATCTCTTCCGAAAGTTTTAGAGATCACTACAGGTCAGATCGAAAACTCTAGATTACGTAGTTGTATTTTTTTCCCGCGAAAATTTTAGGAGACGTTGTCTTAAAATATGATTCTGCAACACAATTGGGCGAAAACTGTAGAAGTTCTGTACGTTTCAACTAACTTCCGAAAACCATAGGAGACGAATTCGTATATCCGAAAACATTAGGAATTACAAGAATAGGCCAAACTTCAAAGATATGTGAACTTGAATACAATTCAAAACAACTGAACTCTCAAAACAGTTAAACATTACAGACTGAAATGAAAAGCTTTCAATGGTGCAATGCTTGGTTCAGGTTTTAATCAGTTTCATTCCTCCACTAGCGTAAAAATTAAAATCAATCTAATCACGAGCCAGAGCATTATAGTGGAGCATCTAGTGTTTGTCACATGCTGCCATCTCTGCAAAATCCAAAATTACCGTGAAATTCCGAAAATAAGCCCATCCATGTATAAGCCAACTCGAAACGCAAAAACTCCTCCGTTAAATAGCCCCTCCGTATATAAGCCCCCGGAAGTCAAAGCACCAATGAATGACCGTTTTCCTAACCGATTTTGAAATGCAAGCATCCATCCTTTAATAAGCCCCTCCACAAGTCCCACCGAACATAAGCCCCTTAAAAACAGCCTTTGAAAATTAAATCCTGCTCCCTCTTTGGGAGTGTGGGGTTCGACCATCTCTGTTATATGACCCTACATGGACATGCCGCTGAACGGGACGGGGTCTGTTTTTCTGCCTCTGCTGATTTTCAGCGGATTTTAACAGGGTAAAAATTAGTACGATTATGTACTTAAAAGATTTTAAACCTGTTCTACACAGAATAAGGCTGTAAGACCGTCGTCACTAAATACTGTTTATTTTTTCGGTACCATATAACGTTTAATTTACGAAGTCGATGGAGAGTATTTCGTAGTCATCAGCTAAAAGAGCAAACACCTTGGTGGGACTAGACGACCAGATAACCTTCAAATACTCCTAAATCGATACTGTAAATACAAATCAAAACCGACTTCACAAGTTACCAACTCAACTAAGTTATTGCTTCCAGTTGTTTCATGGTATCAGTGCTGCGGTCTTTTTCTGGATTAAACTCCTTAGAAATACAAGAGTAGGGGAATAGCCCGGGGGGGGGGGGGGGTACTCCCATAAATGGGCTATATAGGTACGTGCCGCGGAATAGGGTATGGTTTTTGGAGGTTCTCGATCCTTAAATAGGGTATCCTTTTCGGCTATGTTGGCATAGTGTCCCGGTGTGATCCTTAGATAGGGTGCCTAAATTTGTATCAGCAAAAATAGCAGGGTGTAAACACCCAGTTAAGCGGAAAACAAATGATCTGTCAAAGTTAAAGTATTGCCAAAGCGATTTTAAGGAAATAAAGTTGACCTGTTCAAGCTATTTTGAGTTTTTGTTCTTCCCTTGCACAGGGTGTCACTTTTCGGATTTGGGCCTTAAATAGGGTATCAATTTTCGTTGGATTGTTCCTTAAATAGGGTCAGGGTTTAAGACCCTTCGCGGCACACACCTATCCGGACTTTATGGGAGTACCCCCCCCCGGGGGAATAGACAGAGCAGACTTAGAGCAGACTTAGTAGACTTAGAGCAGACTTAGAGTAGACTAGACTTAGAGCAGACTTTTAAGATTAAATTTGCTCTGACAGGGAACAATAAAAAGGGCCTGTTCACATGGAGGTGGGGGACCCCAGGCAGGTGAGGTCCCCTACCTTGGTGGGGTTACCAGTCTCTCCTTTTTTCTCGATAGCGTTCCCATGTGAAGTGGGGTACCTCACCGCTTAGCCTGGGTATGTTCAAAGCATGTTCTCAAAATTTTGGTTAATCTCACCCTCAACGTTCTTATGAAAAAACGCTGTGGCTATATGGCCGGCAACCGGCTGAACCGATCAAGTGTTAAAAACACTAAGGGCCTGTTCACATGGCGGTGGGGGACCCCGGGTAGGTGAAGTACCCCACCTAGCCGTGGTCAAACAAAGGTGGCTTTCACATGCAACCCGGGGCGCTGGGGTGAGGTTTAAAATGCTATCGCGTGGTCGCTAAGTACTTATATTAACAAAGAATCCAGAGACAATTGCCCGGATGAACATCGCCCCACCCCACCTCCAGCATTCACATGGAGAAAACTCATCCCAGCTAAGCGGGTTACCCGGCCTGGCTGACCGGGTAACCCGCCTCGGCGAGGTACCCCACTTCACATGTGAACACGATCGAGAAATAAAGAGAGATTGTATGGAGAGATTGGTAACCCCACCGAGGTGGGGAACCTCAACTGCCTGGGGTCCCCCACCTCCATGTGCCCTAAATGACCGGCAGTCCGCTATTTTGTTAAAAAACAAAACAAAACAAAAAAAAAAAACATAAACCATAGACCAAGCGCTGGACTTGAGATCTATAAATCATTTCAGAATCGCTTGACTTTTCCTAATCGACATACGATGGTTTGGATTAGCCGGGATTCTTTGATTTCACTATATTTTTGTTTTTTAAATGGTGGACTGCCGGTCATTTAGTGTTTTAACACCTTGACCGGTTGCCGGCCATATAGCTACTGCGTTTTTCGCTTAAAAAATTTTTTCTTATGAAAATTAAAAAAGAGTGTATCGATTTAATATTTAAAAATATGAGTCCGTTGGTCTCTTCAGAATGTATAGATTTTACCAATAAGAGGATCAGTGTTGTGAGTCGCGTTGTCATGAATCAAGATAGCAAAATCCAGAAAATCGAACTGTTCAAAGACCGTTCAGAAAATAGAAGCGGCCGAATTGAGTCGTCAAAGAATTCCTTTATGGTTCGCTGTCCAGGCTGTCGTGAGTACAACAGCTGAGTAAAACTTCTCAGCAGAATCCAAAAGGCCGCGAGACAAAAAACGCGCTCTGCAAGCAATAATCGAGCTGAATTAAATTGTTTCCGGTCGGCGGCTGAGCAATTTTTTTTTCAGTGTTTTTTCAAGATCGGCTAAAAAAAATTAAAAGACTCATGATTGATAGGGTAGAAAAATAAGACTTTCCTGACAACCAGAAAAAATTCCTGTTAAGGCCTGTAGTCGTTGTGCTGTCGCGCTTAACTATGGCTGGATTTTCCATCACAAGGCACAGGAAGGGAGTGTCATGCCAAAGCCTCATACTGTGATTACCGGCACTACAGAACTTTGGACTTTCACGTTTTTCCTGTGATCCACGCACGATTGCGAACGCATTACCCACACGCAGCCAAGAGCATCAGAGTATTATTTACACATTTGCAAGGGTTCTCTTTTACAGCAATCAACGACAGTGGACAGTAAAAAGGTAAGCAATGTTAGTCTCCGTAACGACTGATCTGTGTAGGTTCCTACGGCTTATGGCTGGTGTACGATCCTACGCGACACGCAGAAACAAATAACATCTCATTTTACTGATGTCTAACTTCTAAGCATTTAAGTTAAAACGTAAGGTCTAAAGCGCTGATTTCAAGTCGACGTAATTATTTTAATGTTGAAGTACTGGCTTAGAGTCGAAATATTGCGTATCTCGTAGGCAACGAAAACCGATAATGAAGAGACTGCATACGCCTCGTTCTTTTATCCAACCACCGCGTCCCGCGTTAGCAAAGATTTGTATGTCTCGGTTGTTTTATCCAACGACTGCATACCGGGTTGGCAACCAAAAGCAAGGATGCATGCATGCCTCGTTTTCTTATCCAAGGAATGCGTACCGCCTTGACCTTACTGACTATTAACATTTCCGACTGCGTACCATGTTAGTGTAGCCACGTTTTCTAATTAAGTGATCGAAATGGCTCGAAATGGCATCGTCCTTATTAATTCTAATAGAAACAAAATTGAATCATCCCTGATATTTTTTTTTTATTGAATATTCATTTAGCCAATTCGGTTAGGACCCGTTTGTAGACAGCGACGTAACTGTGCAACATTTGAAGTTCCTGGAAGTTGGACATTGTTATCTAGGCGGCCCATTTCCCACTAAGAACATGGCCACAACCAGGCGAAAATGAAACAAGTTGGCTATTTCACAGTGCCAAGAGCCTCTCATTCCAATCAGTGGCCTTGTGGTTAAACGCTTTATTAACGACTCTTCCGTTCATAAGCGCAAGAACAATAGACAAATACTGCATTGTAACACGACATTTTTACCAGCGACCAGGTGATATCTGGATGTACTGAAGCTAATTCACACCGACTTCAGTGCTTTAAAAAAGGATAGATATAATCTAGATTGTTTAAGGAACAAATTTAGCTTGGATAGATATTTATTCCTTGTGATCTTTCCTCAGGTCGGCACGTTGAGGCGCTTTTCAATTTCCGAAAGAAGGCGAGACAAAGGTAGGGTGACTTGTCACGAATGTTTCAACACGGCACTATGTCCACTCGCTGCATTGCCATTTCGGCGTTTACTATTGCTTTTGGTTAAGAAAAAAGTTGAATCTTGAATAAACGTGCGATTACATTCTCAAATAGACTGCTTGGCATGATATCAACTTTGCTCGTGTGATTTGGAAATGAAGACGTAATGAAAACTATTTCATTGTTGCAAAAAGTTAACTATAAAGCTTGAGACTAAAGAAAAGCTTGAAAGCAACCCGAAGAAAGGCTGGTTTGCACTTTCAATTTTTCATGCAATTTCTGTCCCCTAGCTGTGTCCCAGCGATATTCCGCACTCGCGCCGCTGCAGCTCCAAAACAGTCAACGCGATTTCTCGCGACGAATCTGCAAAGGAAAAAGTAATGTTATCACTGCATTTGGCTTAATTTTAACAGTAAAGGGAACAATTAGATACTTCTTTACTGGAATAAGGCTCGAAGCACTAGAATATTTTCGACCTTTATAACATTGTTTAATATGTCCTGGTTTTCGTCAGGGCGACTCACTGACTCGGTCACTACAGGCGTCACTCAGGATACCCTTCTTAGAGGGAAAAGCCACACAAAGTCATTTCGCTCCATTCAACACTCAAACCTTCCCATATATTTTTTTTCAATTCAGAACTAAGAAGGAATCGTATAATTATAGCTTAAGTCTTCGTTGGTTCAGGATGGATTTTGAGGTGAGAGCTAGCATGCAATCTGCTACATTAACTCAATACTGACTCAATCATGCAATTGATTGGTCTTCCAATTCATCAGTAATCTCATACACAGTAATGTACGCATGTATCACAGAAGTTCCCGCAAAAGTTCTTGGAAGAAAGTTAGCCGTTACTTTCTTGTGACACACAGTGCCATTAAAATTCACAATTATACAGTTGATTGGTGCTCAAATTCACCAGTAATCTGCTTTTAATTCATGTACGCTTGTGTTAGAGAAGTTCCCGCAACACTTCTTGGAAGAAAGTTTGCCGTTACTTTCTTGTGACATACATGCACAGTGACAATAAAATTCACAATTATACAGTTGATTGGTCTTCAAATTAATCTGTAATCTGCTACAAAGTCATGTATGCATGTGTCACAGAAGTTCCCGCAACACTTCTTGTAAGGAAGTTTGCCGTTACTTTCTTGTGACACACAGTGGCATTAAAATTCAAAATTATACAGTTGATTGGTCCTCAAATTTACCAGTAATCTGCTTTTAATTCATGTACGCTTGTGTCACAGACGTTCCCGCAACACTTCTTAGAAGAAAGTTTGCCGTTACTTTCTTGTGACATACAGTGACAATAAAATTCACAATTATACAGTTGACTGGTCTTCAAATTAATCTGTAATCTGCCACAAAGTCATGTATGCATGTGTCAAAGAAGTTCCCGCAACACTTCTTAGAAGAAAGTTTGCCGTTACTTTCTTGTGACATACAGTGACAATAAAATTCACAATTATACAGTTGACTGGTCTTCAAATTAATCTGTAATCTGCCACAAAGTCATGTATGCATGTGTCAAAGAAGTTCCCGCAACACTTCTTAGAAGAAAGTTTCCCGTTACTTTCTTGTGACATACAGTGACAATAAAATTCACAATTATACAGTTGATTGGTCTTCGAATTAATCTGTAATCTGCCACAAAGTCATGTATGCATGTGTCACAGAAGTTCCCGCAACACTTCTTAGAAGAAAGTTTGCCGTTACTTTCTTGTGACATACCGTGACATACCGTGACATACCGTGACAGTTGATTGGTCTTCAAATTAATTCTCTAATCTGCTACAAAGTCATGTATGCATGTGTCACAGAAGTTCCCGCAACACTTCTTAGAAGAAAGTTTGCCATTACTTTCTTGTGACACACAGTGGCATTAAAATTCACAATTATACAGTTGATTGGTCTTCAAATTAATTCTCTAATCTGCTACAAAGTCATGTATGCATGTGTCACAGAAGTTCCCGCAACACTTCTTAGAAGAAAGTTTGCCGTTACTTTCTTGTGACACACAGTGGCATAAACATTCACAAACATACAGTTGATTGGTCTTCAGATTAATCTGGACTCTTTTACAAACTCATATACGCATGTGTCACAGAAGTTCCCGCAACACTTCTTGGAAGGAAGTTTGCCGTTACTTTCTTGTGACACACAGTGGCATTAAAATTCACAATTATACAGTTGATTGGTCCTCAAATTTACCAGTAATCTGCTTTTAATTCATGTACGCTTGTGTCACAGAAGTTCCCGCAACACTTCTTAGAAGAAAGTTTGCCGTTACTTTCTTGTGACATACAGTGACAATAAAATTCACAATTATAGTTGATTGGTCTTCAAATTAATCTGTAATCTGCCACAAAGTCATGTATGCATGTGTCACAGAAGTCCCCGCAACACTTCTTGGAAGAAAGTTTCCCGTTACTTTCTTGTGATATACAGTGGCAACAAAATTCACAATTATACAGTTGATTTGGTCCTCAAATTCACCAGTAATCTGCTTTTAATTCATGTACGCTTGTGTCACAGAAGTTCCCGCAACACTTCTTAGAAGAAAGTTTGCCGTTACTTTCTTGTGACACACAGTGGCATAAACATTCACAAACATACAGTTGATTGGTCTTCAGATTAATCTGGACTCTGTTACAAACTCATGTATGCATGTGTCACAGAAGTTCCCGCAACACTTCTTGGAATAAAGTTTGCCGTTACTTTCTTGTGACATACAGTGGCAACAAAATTCACAATTATACAGTTGATTGGTCTTCAAATTAACCTGTAATCTGCTACAAAGTCATGTATGCATGTGTCACAGAAGTTCCTGCAACACTTCTTGGAAGGAAGTTTGCCGTTACTTTCTTGTGACACACAGTGGCATTAAAATTCACAATTATACAGTTGATTGGTCTTCAAATTAATCTGTAATCTGCCACAAAGTCATGTATGCATGTGTCACAGAAGTTCCCGCAACACTTCTTAGAAGAAAGTTTGCCGTTACTTTCTTGTGACATACAGTGACAATAAAATTCACAATTATACAGTTGATTGGTCTTCAAATTAATCTGTTATCTGCTAGAAGGTAATGGACACTTGTGTCGCAGAAGTTCCTGCAACACTTCTTAGAAGAAAGTTTGCCATTACTTTCTTGTGACATACAGTGGCATAAAAATTCAAAATTATACAGTTGATTGGTCTACAAATTAAGCTGTAATCTGCTACAAGGTCATTTACATTTGTGTCACAGAAGTTCCCGAAACACTTCTTGGGAGAATTAGTTTGCCTTTACTTTCAAGTGTCATACAGTGACATTGAAATTCACAATTATACAGTACATTGGGTTGAGAATTCATCCTTAATCTGCTAAATTTGTGTCACAGAAATTCCTGCAACACATCTTAGAAAAAAAGTTTGCAACAGTTAAATGTGTCTCTGAAATTGTTTAGTTTTGTAAGATTAAGTTCAAGGAGCTGGTTATGTGGTAATAAACAGTTGTGTCTCATCATACGAGATTGTCTTCAAAACATGTTGTATTGTTCAAGGAATTCAGGTATGTTCTATGTATCATAAATTGCATTGATTCCTAATAACACATTGTATGGTTGACACAAAATGAAGACCCGGCCTTTTATTGAAAATTAATGGTCTGTTCTGAACAATTTGTTGACTCTTATTATTTTTCAAGATTCTATTTTTTTTAGTCCTTTAAGCTGCAATTTCCCTATGCATGCATATTTGTTTCCCTTTTTTAACTTATTTAATGTAATTAAATTTATGAATCAATTATATTAAAGAAAGAAATCTAACACTTTTTGGTCCGTGTCCAATGCAAGTTCAAACCCTCTAGCATGGATTTCAAGAAAATATACACCCTCGCATGGCTTGAAAATTGCTCTTGATGGAATACATTTAGCATCCTTAGTAACCACAGTCTTTCTGTAGTTATGGATGACCCCCTTAAATTATACAGTTGAGCTTAATCCCGAGTATAAAACTCACCCTTTAAAAAGCAGAGCACAGCAAAGAATGATTCTTACTACTGTTTTGACCACAAAAGGAAGCTGAACAATCTAGTGGCAGTAGGTTGTACCTCGAATTGATAGTGATCATGGCTATAATTGTGATGTGTAGTACATGCATGTGTAAAAGTGCAACTGCTAGTTATCTGGGATACATTTTAGTCACTGTGCATCTTTGTAGCCTCTCACAAATGCCTGCTCACCCAAGTGCCACTTTCCTTTCCCGTTGTTTAACATGCAACACTTCCTCAATAACAAATCTGTCACAGTATTAATATACGTCTTGTCATTCACCTAGTGATTGAAGAGGCTTTATCAAAGGCGATTCTATCAGACTTCTGCGAACAAATTCCTCGGAGAGAAAGCTTTCCAGGAGTTTCTCTCTCTCTCGTTTCTAAACACGCCTTTATGTGTGAGTACACATGTTGCAAACATTTAGTAGTCTCACAAGGAAATAATTATTATTATTTGTCACAAAATATGACCCAGATGTGAATGACAGTTAAAAAATATTTTTGCACAAATGGAGATTTATTCAAAATCAACCACTGCTGTGGACTATTTTCAAAAAGCCTCCTATTTCAAATTATCTTATAAAAGATTCACTTTAAGACATCCCAGTCAGAGCTAAGCTTTTAAGGAAAACTAACCTACACATTACTGGTATCTGTATGAGCCTGTTGCATTTTTTGCAACGTAAAGCTTGGTATATAAGCGGTTTTCCATATCGAGTTGGTAAATTGACAAAGATGCCACAATTCACTTCTAGGAATTCCTAGATCACAGACAACTGGAAAGGATTTAAACAAACAATTTTGAATATGGAGTACACAGTGCTTCCTGAATGCCCGCTAAAGATGTTCCACTCATGTCGTTACTTTCCAGGATCCAGAAGGTGAAATGTGATTAGCTATGCAATGGGAAAGGAATGTGGTGCTTGGGTGAGCAGGCATTTGTGGGGAGGAGGTGACATATTACTCCCCTAAAAATGACTCTGTGGAGGCTACATCTGTAGAAGCAATGAACCTTTTCTTTCTTGTTTTAGAGGTCATTGTATAGTCTGGAAGACTACAGAAGATGTGCCAGGAAGCCAGAACCAAGGTATGATGCACTTACCGGCCCAAGCATTGTAAAGAAGAAAGCAAGGTTGAGAAAAAGAAATGTGACTCCTGTTGGTCAGAAAAAAACAAGAACACATAAAAAGGTGAGCAAATAAATCATAGAGATACATATAATGAATGTAAATAAATAATTTATAATATTATTAACAACCACATGCAATAATAAAAACCATCTCTAACCTAAAACTCTAATCATTTCCTAGACTTGATTTAGGCTTAATTGTCCTAATCCCAGTGTAATAGAACGGTTTTCAATTGAGTGTAGAAAGTAATTTGTGATTGCTTTGGTTTTGCTTTCCTTCACTCTGTGATTGGTTGGAAAAACTCTCGCCACTTTCTCAACCAATGAGAATCAAACCAAAACCATTCAGACTACAAAGTCAAAGTTCATGATCATAGGAAGCTGTGCCAAACTGAGTCAGTTCAATGATATTAGTGGCTCTTATGGCAAATAACGATTGACTAGAGAAAGTTACTAAATTCAAGTATCTTGGCGTGACCATAAATCAGTATCTACAGTAACCTGGCATGATCATATTGACAAATTACAACGTTAATTATATAGCTGGTAGTTAATTCGATATTGTCCGCATAGCTATTATCCTGTAATTTTCAAAAACTTTCCAATTAAGGATTAATTTAAGAAAAATAGGACAGCTTGTATGAGCCAATCAAATCCAAGAAAATACAATAGGTAATGGAAAGTAGCCTATCAGCTTAAAGCATTGCATCAGTGCGGTAAACAGGACGTCGTGTTGCTGTGTCTCTTGTTGTTGAACAATGGCCGAATTAAACAACGCAGATTTGCCAAACTTTTGTATTTCTCATGACCTTTTAAGCGATAACATCGCAAATGAAAGATTTCCTATGCTGTAAGAAGACCTTGCTAATCTGAGAGGCAAAAACCAAAACCAAAACTAAAACACCTCCAAAAGTACAAAAACTTGGCTGAACGTTTAGTGGAAAGTACAGCGTAACGAAAGAAGAAAGTTTGAAGACATCCCTCGCAATGAGATAGATGGAACTCTTTGCCGTTTCTTTGCGGAAATTAGAAAAAAAGACGGGGACGAATATGAACCAGAAAGCATGGCTGTTATGCAGTGCTCACTGGACCGTCATTTGAAGAACTGTGGCAGAAATTACAGTATTTTGCGAGATCGTGAATTTGCACAATCAAGACAACAACTTGAAGCGAAAGCAAGAGAATTACGAGCGCAGGGTTACGGAAAGCGAAAAAATGCCTCTCATGGTTTCAGTGAAGTGAATAAAGCAGCCAAGATGGTCCTGGATAGGGCTCCACATTCTTCCTCAACTGAAGCACTTTCAGATCTGAACTGGATGAATCAATCAGCCAGAAGACAAATGCAATGCTGTCTTTTTTATTTATAACTTAATAAATGATAAAGACAGGACTTAACCATGTGATTACTCGCGGTTTAGACTACCACAGTCATAACACCCGTTCAAAGGACACCATTCGAATAATTAAATCAAGTAGTAACTGGGGTTTGCTCAGATAATTAAACAGTGCTTTTTCTGATTGGAATACCCTGCCTTTGGATATAAACAAGTTACCACCTAATTCTTTTAGAAGCATTTCCATTTTACTTACAATTTTACTAATACTTATTTAGATATCAAACGTCTCTTAATTTATTTCCTTTATCACAGCTTCTTCATACCTTCAGTTTAGTAGTTTCTATGGTTAAGTTTTTCTGGGACTGCCTGGTTGTACCGGTAATTACTTTTCAAACTTTTTTAATGTCATTTTATTTTAGTTAGTGAGGACCTCCCTGAAAACCATGTAATGCGACAGGAGCTTCCTCTATAAAGATTATTTATTATGATTACTTGCTCACACGCGTTTTCCCACACTTGGCGCTGGCTGCATGTAAATACTTTGAACGCTGATTGGTTCTTTTTAATGTATACGTCTGTTGTGATTGGTCAGAGTAATTGCTCTGGTTTTGGTTTACGACACTCATAGAAAATTGAAAACTGCTCTAAGCCCTGAATTACCATGATAGTGCTGATAACAATAAAAAGAAGCACTTTTTCGTTTTTTTAGCATAATAAACGTACATCTAAGAAGATGCACTGTGGAGAAGGACAAATTTCAACTGAATTTAACAGTCGAGACTTCTACTTCATGTCTGAGCTTGATGATGACAGGTGAGTGACCCAAGTCACAGTTAAGTCCATCTTTTTGCACCAGCAAGCATAGGAGCAATTTGTACACGAGGTAACTAAAGGTACACCAAGTTGCAATATATTTCAAGAATGAGCAATAAATA
Source organism: Pachyseris speciosa (assembly GCA_016490735.1). Taxonomy (NCBI): domain Eukaryota; kingdom Metazoa; phylum Cnidaria; class Anthozoa; order Scleractinia; family Pachyseridae; genus Pachyseris; species Pachyseris speciosa. The sequence continues at coordinate 49,648 of JAEMWC010000474.1, forward strand.
TTTTGTTTCCTCCTGTGTCAGTAACTGGAGAATAGAATTGATGCCAAGGCAATTCATTGTTTAAAAGAAGCTCCAAAATGTAACAGTCATATCTCCTTTAGGAATTTATGAATGCGCTATATTGTATTGATTGACATTTTTCAGAATTTACTACATCAAGAATGTTGAAAATAGTTGATCACTTTTGCTTTGGATAAACAAAGCCACGCAATACCACTCTTTACCATCTGATACTATAATAATAGTATCAAATGAATTCTCAATCATTAGTGAACAAGTTATGATCAGTTGACTACTATAACAGGTTACCATAGTAGTGGTATAACCTGTTAAAAACATGCACCTCTAATTTTAGCTTTGAGTGGGTATAACTAAAAAAACAAGCTCGGTGAGCCCCATTTATTATTACTGAACTGTAACTGGTATTCTGAGGTGCCACTTTTTGCAAATTAAAGCTTAAAAAAAATTATAAGAGGGGATTCAGAGCCACCATAAATTTTTGGTAAGTTTAAGGTGGCACTAAACCACTGCTACAATTTTTTCAAAACTTGCCATTATTATAGTATCAATGGATAAAGAGTGGTAGTAGTGATCCATCAAACTGTAATTATGGGCTAGAAAATGCTGCAAAACAGATTTGAGCCACCTAATTCACAAACTGTTTGTTCATCTTTGTCAGTTATTTAGCAGCCTGATTTAGGCTGTGAGAAAACTCGCCATTTCATAGACTGTGAAATGGAGAGCTTGCTCACAGGCTGTCAAATATCTGAGAGCATCTTGTGTTTTTTATGAAAAATGTAAGTATTGTTTTAGTTATTTTATTGGAATGTTTGCTTTTTGAGTGACCCTTCCATAAAAGAAATACATGTATTGGCAAACTATGGAATTAATCGTGATTGTTAAATATTTTTCTCTTTTACAGCTTAATTGTGTTGCTGTATTATGACCAAAGAAGCTTGGTTCTCCTTCTGCCATCCACTAGTACCATAAATGAGCTTAAGCATAAGCTAACAGATGTGACGCAAATACCTGTACAGAATCAAAGGATTTTTTATTGCAATACTCAGGCATGTAACTCTAACTTGGCTTTGGTAAGGTTGGTTGCATAACTGAACTCTTCAAGGCCATTGCACCCCATGACTGTTTGCAAAATAACAATGTACTAGTAGATTTTATGATTATTATCTGTCCCTAACAGATGGGGTGTCTTAATAATTACATGTAATGAAATTAGCCAGCCCTGATAGTTAACTCAAACCCCTGCTAACTTGAAATATGTTTAAGAATAATTGGAGTTCTATTATAAAAACCTCACAAATCAATGTAGTTCCGTTTAGCTTGTATTTCAAGTCTCAGTACTGAAGCCTCGTTTTTTTGTGATTACAATTTGAATTTTAATCGCTACTTATACACTGTATAACTTATGGATTACCTGTCTGGGAGCCAGGCCTTTTAAGTGCCTATGCAATAAAAATAACTGAAACTTATTTGAAAAACCTTTTGAAGACAAGAAGAATAGTGTTTTCTTTTTTGAAATGTTCCCTCTGGGTCTGAAGACACTAAACTTTTTGTGCAAAAAGTGATCAGTGGTTCTGAAGGCAGACTAACTAATAATAATAATATAGAATATCTTACGAACCATTGAAGTGGTGCTCTTCAAACTTGGCACTAACAATGTACATCAGACTTGTAAGGCAAAAATAATTTTTATGACACCCATTGTAATCAATTAAATCCTACAGTGTAACAGACCGGCCCACCAAGACTAGCATTGGCTACATGCGGGCCAGTCCAAAACATCGTAGAAATAAAGAAAATTTGTTGTTGACTGAGAATATAAATGGAAATCATGGCTGCTGTAAATATCTCCTCAGGTGTTAATTTCAATTGTTAATTTGCTTTAAGGTAACAAACGCACAGAAACTGGCCAAGTTCAAGTGTTCAACTGTATGTCTGGCCTTAGTGGAAGGACCTGTTTGTGGAGGAGGTAATGAAAGAACACAATTATTGTGTTCTGAAGTGAATTACAGAATTTTATGTCTTAACAAACTTTTCATGCTGAGCAAAATTGGTGCAAAGTACCTAGTAAGGTTTACTTACATGTATCTTAAATGTAATTCCCAATCATTAAATTTTATCAAATCATACTTTAGATTATATGATCTGCATTAAAAACCAGTTAGACTACAGTGAGAATGAGAGCACTTCTTATTAAACTAATACATATATTTTTTCTTGTCTTAATTAAGGACCAAAACAAGAATTTCCAGATATCCATCCACAGCAAGTATTTAAGTGGCTTGATGATACCTATGAAGCATCTTTTAATAAGGGTGATGGAGTCATTAAAACAGATCTTTTTGAAAAAGCAGCCAAACACTTCAATGTTGAAAAGACCACCTTAAACCAGAGAACCTTCTTTGAATGCCTTGGTCGTCACATCTTTGGAAAACAACCGCCATTTAAAAATGTGAAGCTGACAAGAAACAAATAATTATAAGGGATCAAACAGAGACGTCAACCAAGTACATGTAATGATTCACCACAGAAACAATGCCAGACACCAGAAAGGAAAGATGAAGAAACTGAAACAATCCCTAAGCCAGATCAATATCCTGATTCTCCACAGACACCACATGTGCACCAGACACCAGAAATGAAAGATGAAGAAACTGAAACAATCCCTCAGTCAGATCAATATCCCGATTCTCCACAGACACCACATGTGCACCAGACACCAGAAATGAAAGATGAAGAAACTGAAACAATCCCTCAGTCAGATCAATATCCTGATTCTCCACAGACACCACATGTGCACCAAACACCAGAAAGGAAAGATGAAGAAACTGAAACAATCCCTCAGCCAAATCAATATCCTGATTCTCCACAGACACCACATGTGCACCAGACACCAGAAATGAAAGATGAAGAAACTGAAACAATCCCTCAGTCAGATCAATATCCTGATTCTCCACAGACACCACATGTGCACCAGACACCAGAAAGGAAAGATGAAGAAACTGAAACAATCCCTCAGTCAGATCAATATCCTGATTCTCCACAGACACCACATGTGCACCAGACACCAGAAATGAAAGATGAAGAAACTGAAACAATCCCTCAGTCAGATCAATATCCTGATTCTCCACAGACACCACATGTGCACCAGACACCAGAAATGAAAGATGAAGAAACTGAAACAATCCCTCAGTCAGATCAATATCCTGATTCTCCACAGACACCACATGTGCACCAGACACCAGAAAGGAAAGATGAAGAAACTGAAACAATCCCTCAGTCAGATCAATATCCTGATTCTCCACAGACACCACATGTGCACCAGACACCAGAAAGGAAAGATGAAGAAACTGAAACAATCCCTCAGTCAGATCAATATCCTGATTCTCCACAGACACCACATGTGCACCAGACACCAGAAAGGAAAGATGAAGAAACTGAAACAATCCCTCAGTCAGATCAATATCCTGATTCTCCACAGACACCACATGTGCACCAGACACCAGAAAGGAAAGATGAAGAAACTGAAACAATCCCTCAGTCAGATCAATATCCTGATTCTCCACAGACACCACATGTGCACCAAACACCAGAAAGGAAAGATGAAGAAACTGAAACAATCCCTCAGTCAGATCAATATCCTGATTCTCCACAGACACCACATGTGCACCAGACACCAGAAATGAAAGATGAAGAAACTGAAACAATCTCTCAGCCAGTTCCTGACATCCAGCCACAAGATAATACCTTAGAGCAGCCTGAGTATATGTCAATAGAGATGGAAGGATCTATTTACATTCCTCCTACCTTTGAATCTTACTCCAACAAAAAATTCCTAGCCTCAAGGAGTTGGACAAACTTTGCTGTAAAAGATATAGGACCAGAGGAGCTTGGTGTGTCCAACTTAAAGACGCATCTCGAGGAGTTGTTCCCTTTTCCATCGGCACAACAGAGCAGTGAAGAAAGGTTAAAGATATACCAGGAATCAACACATGGTGCCAGCCACTCAAGTAATTGTGTGAGAGCCTTTTTAAGCAAAGCCTTCCCACCTCTTGTGGTCTGCAGAAATGCTGCTGATGAGTTAAGAAGTCTCACCTTCATCAACGATGTAATGCCACAGTTTACTGCTCTATGTTACAGTTCACCAAGAAACAGAACAAGAGTCTCCATAAAATGTGTCACATGTCCTTATTACGAAGAACTGTGTGTGAAGCGAGGCATGTACAAACCCCAATTTCAAATGCAGTGGCTCTTTCCACCAAGGCCTCCATGCAAGTTTCCATTATCCTGGTCAGCAATGTTGTGCCATTTCTCTAACAGCACTTCTTTACAGTACAGTTAAGGCAGTTGATTGCTGGAAGGAGAATGATTTGGACTCTGTCTTGCTTTTGGGAGACAAAGTTCATTTCAACCAACTTTGTTTTCTGAGAAGAGATCCTGACCTATACGATCAAAAGTTAGCACTTGATGAGCTACCAGCCCAGCTAATTATGACTCACTCAGTACAAGTTCCTCTGTGACTTCAGTGAAATTATGGCTGGCACCATCTTTCAGGAAAATGAAGAAGATGAATTTTCAACTCTAGACAATGCATTCAAGAAGTGTGAAGAACAGAATGCTCTTGGTACCATCATACGAGTTCTTGACTATTGTGTGGCTTGCATTCACTGTTACTCTTTGTGGTATTTGGTAGATTCACATGCAAGGAGTTCCAGTGGAATGCCAGATGAGAATGGAACAGCTGTTGTGCTACACTTTCATTCTGTCTCAGAACTTGTTCACCAAATAAGAATTTTTGTGCAGACTGCTACTGCTTCAAGAGACCTTGATATAACTGATTTAACATTTGAGGCATTAGTTGTGAACACAAGAAGAGAACTTGCCAGAAGAGAGGTTGGTCGAAAGCATAGTGATGTTGCAATTTTACCTCCTACAAAACTGTTTTCTAAGGTCTACGTACATGGAACAATAGAAATATACAACAACAGCATTGGCCGTCTGGAAAAAGGAAAGGAAATGGATGACAACCTAGTTGACTTCTTTTTCTTGCACACAATTAACACTGTACTTAAGAAAGATCAACAAGAGAGCATTTACATCTTCAACTCCTGCTTTTACTCAAAGATCATGGCTCAGTTTAACCCACATGCTACAAGGAACTGGACAAAAAATGTTGATCTTTTTACTAAGAATGTCATTGTGGTACCAGTCTGTACCAACTCTCACTGGCTTTTAGTTTTAATCAAAGTAGGCATACCCAAAATGTCAGTGATGTTACTGGACTCCAATACGCCAGAACCTGGAAAAGCAAAACTGTCCCCATACCACAGTATAGAGAGAAAGATCAAGCGCTACTTGGAGGATGAATGGTTAGCCAAGAAGCCAACAAATGCACGGAAAATCAGATTGGAATTCCAGGTCACATGCCCAGCTGTGCCCCAGCAACCCAATCCATATGATTGTGGGGTGTACACAATGAAATCATTTGAACAGTTCATAAAATCATATCCCATCAAGTCATGGGATAACTGGAGACCTGAGTATGATCAAGATGATGTATCCTTATTAAGAAGAGAAATTCAAGTTTTGCTGCAACAACTTGCTTTTTCTAATGGCTCAAGTTAAACTAAAAGGTAGATTGCAATATTGTGATTGGTTCACAAAATTCCTATTAATTTCCTCCATCAATTTAATTGCCCAGTGTTTTTGGCCAGGCTGTGTTCCAACAGTTCATCAAGCCAATCACATTCCAAGTTGTATGTTAAATCGATTCAGTTAATCATAATAATTATGTAAAGTCAATTGGTTTCACTCACCATATACCAGGGGCACCCAACAACAAGTTTCGGTGGATATTTGTTCGATGAAGGGTAATTCGCCTTGGGCTTTCGGCGTCGATTAAAGAATGCACTCGGATTTTTGTAACTAAACCGTGGTCTAAAAGATTTGTAATTAGGAAATCATAGCCCCTGAGGTTTTCAAAAAGGTTGTAATTGCTGTTTTTGGCAGTCAAAAACGTCTGCTAGCATTTTCAAAAAGAAAAATTAATAGTTCCCTAGAAAGTTCGTGGAAAGTTCATTCCAGCTTGCATTTTCTCAAAGGAAGATTTTGTTCCCTAAGATTTTCAGGCAATTAAAAGCTCAGCTAGGGAATCCAAACAGATGAATTTCTTCTAGCTTATGAAAACATCACTTTACACAGACTTCAAACACCATAAGGTTCTTAAAAATGCCTTTCTACAGCTTTTGGTTGATTTGGCTGGTTGGGTGCCCCTGATATACACTGTAGCAGCAGTGAAGAGATCCTCATTTAAACAGTGATTTCTGCAAGATAATTTACTTCCCTTCAAAAATATTAACAGTACACTGTATTTAAGGCTACAACAGGAAACTGAATGTAATAATCATAATTATCTAAACAAGAACATTGTAAGCAAAGTGGTATCAAGTTACAAGCCATAATTTAAGGGCCTATAAAACCTTTTTCCAAAATGGCCGCCATTTTAGTAGCCTTTTGTTTGCTTGTTTGCTTGCAAATTAGCCCTTGTTGTCTCATTCAAGGTAAAATATTCTTTCAAATTCTGATTTTAAGAACCAGACAACAAGGGTTAATTTGCAAGTAAACAAAACAAGGACACAATTTTAGGTAATTTCATGACATGCAAAATGTCCATACCCTAGAATGAATCACAACCACTTGAAACTGTTTAACAACATAGATGGAATACAACAAAGCCAAAAAGGTGCATGGATGGGAACAAAAGGGAGAGCATTGAAACAGAAATTGGCCCAATTTCAATATTTGCCTGCATGGTGGTCATTTTTGCTCAGAATCACTTTGCAAGCCAAGGAAACAGTATTCTATCCTACAATTACAACTAATGAAATATTGCCGAATCTGAACACAAGCAAAGGACTGGTTATCTAAAAACAAACTTAAACTTCTACCATGGTTCCAAGTACATGTTGACAAATATTTTTTTGGTCTTGCCCTCTCGACACTTGTAGGATTGGCCCAAATGCAAATCACTTGGATAGTGTTTTTTTCTAAGCATAGGTTAGAATCTCTGAAACTGGCCCTAAATAACATAAAGGCAGAAATCCAATATTTTGCTAATGATTGCTTGTAAATGAATACCACTTAGGTTACAAAGTTACAGTGAAAGCCCTTTGAAATCAAGTGACCAGAAGTGCGCTTTAACAGAAAAATAAAAAATTCCGAGTGCCATATAATAAAATACTTACTAACCTAGCTTGCTTGAGCCCTACTGGGGAATATTGGCCCTTGGTCGTTTTGTATGTTTTTCCATACTACCCTGACGTCGGTCCAACATACCCCAGTACAGCCCTCACGCTCGGTTAGCAAGAGGTTAATAATTTGTTCCAACATCAACAACTAATTATGGTGACCTTGATTCTTTATACCGAATGCTGCAAGGAATTCAATTTACTAAGTCCAGGTATCAAGGTAGTGGCGATTTGTTTTAAAAATAATTTGAATAAGTTAACTAGCTTTAATAATAAAGTTCCTGTTTCCTTTTCACTATTCAGTTTAATAGCATATAAAAGAGTCATAAAAAAGCCCCTACATGTACTTTCGCTGATGTAGTCTATGTTCTATTTTTGCGCATAGTGCAATCGACACTACGGTCAGAGCAGGTGGAGAGTTGATCATCAACACTTCCGGAAATATCAACATCAGGGGTTTTTGTTGTCGTTGTTTTTTGGCACTGTCTTGCATGTGTGAAACAAACAAAAAGGTGTCAAATACCTACCAGACTTAAGACATAAGTACAATTCTGACATGCAATCTGTAACCTGCAACTTACACCTTCCACTTTGCAAATATAAAGGGCAGAAGGGACTGAAACCAATATTTGTAATCATTATAGAGAATCCCCGCTGATAAGTATTCATTATTTTGCAGTAAAAAGAGTAAAAATTATATCATTTGATAATTTTTAAAAGATAGGTAAGCTTAAGACTTAGGCCCGGTTCAGATAGGCCCACCTAACTTAATTAATCCTGGCTGAATTGATTCAGAAGCCGAACACGAAGTACACATGTCACGTTCGTTGAGTTAGGCGCGCCAAACCGCCATTTTTTTTTCTGCAACACTCTTGTACATGCTCTCGTGTAAAAACAGCATGAAAAATAAATTAAAATGATTCATGCATTTGATTCGGCTCATGTGAAGTACGGCGTCTGAATCAAAGCCGGTCTACAGCCGTTCTTCCCGGCTGAGCCAGGCGGGATTAATTGCTCAGCCGATCTAAATTAAATCAGCCGTTCCGAACTGATTCAGACGCCGTACTTCACATGAACTTAATTCGTTGAATTCGATTCGGCTAGGCTGAAGTACGGCGTCTGTACCGGGCCTTATTAAGAGTAAGCTAATTGAGTACCTTTTGTCGTCCGGCTGATCCAACCAATTGAAAGTTTGTGATTAAAAGATGGCGCCCATATGTTTTTGGCTCTTTTGGTCGTGTAAGAAGCACGGAAAGTCCCAGCACCCGAGGAGCGACGCGGAACAGTATTTTCCTGGCCTTGGTTGTTCAAAATCCTCCGGATAAATCACTCTCCAGTGGACAAGTACCATCAGAACCAATAGGCTAGTTTCGAATTGTGGGAGAACAAAAGAACAGAGTCGAGGTTGAGGGGAATAATTTGCATTTTCCTTTGTTTTTGACAAAAGAAAATGCAAATTATTTCCCTCAACCTCGACTCTGTTCTTTTGTTCTCCCACAATTCGAAACTAGCCTATTGAGTTATCCACTGGAGAGTGATTTATCCAGTGCATAGCCCTATCCACCCTTCGAACAATTGGGCCCTGTAGAGGGGAGGGGGGGGGTGATGAGAAATTTTCCTCTGCAAACAATCAACAATTATTGGACGAGGTTGAGTAAAATATCGCGATTTGTCAGTGGTGAGGAGATTAAATAAGTTATCTGCGAGACACTGACTAATCACGATATTATGCGATAACCGTCTTCAATAATTGTTTTACCATTCGTTCACCGAGTGCGTCTCTGCAATCATTTTTTTTAACCAAAATCAAACACATTTTTTTACCCGTATCACGTTTGCAAACAAGTTTTTTTCAATATTTCTCATCCCCCTGCTATAAGCTCCCCCCCCCACCGCGCACACACACACACACACACACACACACACACACACACACACACACACACACACACATACACACACTTATAAGTGAAAGTAATAAGCAAAGGACCGCCAACGATAATGCTGTAAGTTAACGTAGGATCTACAAGAGATCTAATCAGCCAAGCCATCCTGGTTATAGGCCCATCCACCTCTAAACAAAAAAATACATCTGATTATAAGCCCTCCCCCCAGATACAAATCCCCCTCTAGTGACTTTCAGTGTTTGTATTGAAATGAATTTGATATAAAAAATCAGTTCATGAACAACGTATTCATCAACACTACTGTATTTCATTTTTATTCCACTTATAAAAATTCAAGGTTTATATGCGGAAGTTTACTGTGTGCTAGGTAGAGAGAGATCCAGTATAAACAAAGGATAAAAGACTTGCGGGTCTGAAAACGATCAGTCGCGAGTCAAAGCACTCGCAGTCTTCAGAGCAAGCGGCCCTTCGTATTTGTCTGCAAAAGTTACGATACTTTCTCGCTGAATTGCGTTCCAAATGTCAGTAGCCAGTAGTCAGAGGTCCCTTCTGCTAGGACATCAAACGCTTTATAGACACGGAGAGACATTATCGACCTCGTTTGGGTCGTTAAACACCTGAGCCAGCAAAAAATTACAAACATGCGAGCGTTAGATCTCTGTATATTTGCTAGATTGTACATGTTTGACGACACAAACGAGCCGGCTGTTTACACTGCACTGCAACATAAGCTCTCAGCTATGTCTCATGAACTGCCCACTTATATGGACCAGCTAATAAATAATGCTTCGAATGTGGCCTTGTGTGCTGTAGTTGTTCTGGATTCACGGTAGGCGGGGAGAAATTGAGGCAACAGAAGCAATTTTCAAGATATTATTAAGTGACGAATGTCGACATAAAAAGTAACAAAAATTTCGCTCTGTCTGGTACCCCCTCTTCTGTCTTCTCCCCTGTTTCTGAAGTGTCTTACTCCAACTCGCGCCTATTGAAAAACCTCTTTTCACCTATTGCGGCCAACAATAAGAAATATCTCCATGTTTTGTATGACAATTTGACGCTCCTCTTCACCTTAAATTACCCCCACTTCATGACACTTACCACGCTATTAAAGTTAAACAATTTTTTGAGTGCGATAAAGAAGCTCAATTCCCAATCCTGTCGATGACGCTTTTACAGCCAGA
>JAEMWC010000474.1:65000-90000 GCA_016490735.1 Pachyseris speciosa
TTGCCCAATAATTAATAATATCCTAATAATAACCATAATAATCCAACATGGCGGCCATACTCCACCTGGCCCAGCTGGATCCCCAGCTGATCAGCTAGTTTGCAGCGTGCAACTTTGATATAGGACATCCGTGTCATGGCCAATTGACAGCTGTCAAAATAAGGTTTCCTCTGACCAGTATCACGTGGCCATATCGCGGGCTCAAGTTTAGAGCTCATATAGGTCAGCTGTTTTTTTTTTAAGTTGACCGCTGACCAAGTACTAGTTTTCGATTAGATCGCAGGCTCAAGCCAGGTTAATTTAACCAAAACGAGGCACCTAAACCAAAACGAGGCTTAATTTTCCGCGCGCTTTCTGCGGCTCGTATTTTCACATTCAGTTGGTTTCTTCATTTTGACCAAAACAACTTCATGTTCTTCGAAGTTTGTCTTTTAATTCGCGTAAAAGGCATAAAATCAAGAACTAATTAACAGATACTCTGGAAGGTGAATTTTCAAGTGATAAAAATGATAGCTAAAGATTTCCCTCAGGAAACGCTTAAAACTTGGATCGACTTGCATAATCGACGCCCGGATTGTGTGGTTGAAAAACAAAATGATTCAAGGCTTCAAGGACTTTCACTTTACCGCGGCACCTCGCAGCTCACCAAGAAAGGTCACTTAACAGTTCACCGGCATTAATGGGAGGAACGAGTAGCTCAAAGTTAGTGCAAGAAGTTCTTTCTTTGCTATTTTTCCAGATGCGTGTTTTAACTCAAGTGGATTCGTATTTTCAACCTCTACAACTCAAGTGACTGAATTAAATGAATTGAAGCTTAACATTAAATGGTTTAATCGTTCTTATTTTTGTTCAGGAAAGCAATTTGTATTTTTCTCTCGACTGGATATGAATAACAATCATCTCTACTCGTTTTGCAAGCAAAGAAGTAGTTGAATTGTTTGTTTGTTTTGTTGTTTTCATTTCACTCCGCTTGGCTGACTGTTTTCAGTGTTTTTCGACGTCGGTGCCTCAACAGCATTTAAAAACTTTTGCCCTTAACTTATTAACAAGTAATCGCAATGAGTCCTCGTAAAATTACGCATTAAGCCCAGGCTAAACGATCAAACACTTCATTCAACATCGTGCTGGAAGATAATTTAAAACGGCTTTCTATATATGTTTGATCCAGATGAAACATTTTCATCCTTTCGCTCTACGAACAAATGTTTGATTGTTTAGCCAATCCAACCAAGAAAGTGCGCAGTCAGTAAAAAGCAAACCAAATGAAGAACGTGAAAATTTCAGCGATAACACGCAAAAAGTGTCCTGTGTACTCTCTTTGTCTTGTGTTTGGTCAAACATTGTTTGTTTTCCTGCTGGCAGAGGTTTCTCGCCCAGGGAAATTTGTTTATCGGCTAGTCACCCAACGTTATGTTTGTCAAACACAATGTTCAGGAAAATGTTTGATCGTTTAGCGGGGGCTTTAGTATTACTTGTGTTTTGCGCAAAGAGGATAATTTCAGCAACTTCTGAAAACACAAATAATATCAATTCTTAATTTTTCTCGGCCCAGTGCGATTACCTATCCAACTATCGGTTTGTTTTCCTTTTTCTCTTTTCTCCGATATTTAAGCTTATGTCAAAATTGCTTAAAAATTTTTATTAACTTGCTACGAAATTGTCACTTGTCTATTTTCCCCACCTTCTCCAAGGAAACCTACAAACGTACGCATCGTCAATGAATTTGTTTTCTTGTAATGTTTTGTTATTCTGTGGTTTGTGAATCGCGGTCAATTCCTGTTGACTGCTCTAAACGATCAGGTTCATACTCTACGGACCGTTATGTAAAATTTAAGGTTGCTTAGTAATTTTTCTAGCTTACTAGAAGCTTACTTGTCAACTTTCTTCCCCCTTTCCAAGAATCTTCGAAACAAACATAGGCGTCGTGTTGTTTTGGAATGTTTTAATGTTTTGAGATTTTTGAACCGTGGTCAATTCCTGTTGACTGCTCTAAACACAAAATATTGGCGCAAGGAAAGCCATGCGAAGTTGGTCAATACCAGTAAATAAAATAATAACCATAGAGCTCCGCTTTTAGGCTTGGCTAAATCTATATATTACATATTAGCAGATGAGGTCAAGTCACTCTGTGTGGTTTTATCTTTCGCGATCGTCTGATATCATGCGGCCGTAGGATTGCGAGGCAATCACAAATGATCGCTGCAGTTTGTTTCCTTGTGTCGCATAGTTTTTCGTAACTGAGTTTGAGATCGTCTACTAATGATCGTATGAAAACCAGATTTGAGTCAATTGCCATGATGATTGCAGATTGTCATAATTATTATTATCATTCGATACTTTTTTTCTTCCTTTTCATTGGCGCAGAGCCTACCACGCGACCTACAAATAATGGTCCGCTCGTGCTCAGTACCGTCCAACCGTGATTTTTCTGCAAATGATATTCTGCTCATGCGTAGTTGTGTCCACGAGTTCAAGCTCTTCAAATTCGGTGAAAATGAAAGATCGTTTCTCGCTTCTCGAAAATAATTATGAAAAAAGAAGCTTGGTGATCGAATGATAAAACTATTATTGAACTCGATTTTCGCAAAATGTCGTGATTTGTCAGTGTCTCGCAGCCTTCGGCTTTGGCAAATATTGAACTGCTCGCCACTGACAAATCACGATATTTTGCTCAAGCTCGCCCAATAATTGTTCCATATTGTCAACAATCCGCCTGCACAACCCCCAGCCTCAACTGAGAAATTGCCATTCATCGTGATCAAACTGAAGTGAAATTAAAGGAAGTAGTCTGTTTTATCGCAAAATTGATGAAGACGTAACCCTTACCGTCGGCTCATGTGCAGATAGAGCGTCAATCGCCTTACTGGGAATTCTCTCTCCGCCATATTTGTTGCAACATATTTGCCGTCAAAATCAAATCAACCGCCTTCTTTGTTTTGAACAACCGCTAGTTGACCGGGAACCCGCAATGATAGGTTGGCAAAATGAGCCATTGAAATGCAGGCAAGGCCGTCAGTCAAGTAAACATTTTGGGACCAGCTGTCCAACTTGTAGAGTTGTCTACCTAAATTTGGGGTTGAATTTCTAAAAACGCTTTACCCCCGGCCCCGGGTATCGATCCACGATACAACTCTGACTCTTCACAGTGGTACAATAGCTGTGTGTACTTTGACAAAATGCATTGTATATCGCACATGTGTAATTTATATAATAATGAATGGGAATGACTGACAAACAAAATTCATTAAAAGAAGATGCATAGGTGGGACGTGATTTTCAAATCTTAACCAGTCTCAATCGAACAGTGCACTGTACGTGGTGTTCAATGGTCGAAAGCTTTGGGTTGCCTGGGGCGCTTTCCATTTGAATGGAAAAACCAGGGAGAATTTTCGGTTAAAAGGAACAGGACAAATTTTTCTCAACCAAACCTGAACGGGACTAGCGTGTTCCTTTTGCACTGAGTCACTCTTTAAGAGACTGGGTATTAACCAAAACATGCACCAGCAAACCGCGCGTTTAATTCATCAAGGAGCATGGAACTAGTGGGAAGCCGCAGATGGTACAGGACTTGAAACCGAGAAAAGAGGAATACCTAAGAAGGTATTCCTTTTTTCCGGAACATTTCCATTAAGAAAGTCTGTTCCATTTCATTTACTACCAGGGCAACCGGTTTTTCCATGCAAAAGGAAAGCGCCCATGGTTACCTGTGATTTTTGGACATTCGTTGGCCGATTCTTATCACTTCAATGCTGGGCAGTTGTTATTATTTTTTTTCAGTTAACTTAGACTATGACTATACAGAATCCTATTTTATGACCTTTTTAACTAATGATTGTTGGGGCGGTTTCGCCATTCGGCAAAACCACCGTTCTTGAGAAATTTAAAAGTCAATAACCAACATTATGACTTACATCGTGAAAAATTCAGTTTAAGTTTAGACAACACGTTTTCATCATTGTGGTATCGGAGAAAGTCCGAAAATAGAAAATAACAGATGAGGACCATGAAATAAATATATCTCGTGGCTTTCACTTTTATTTCCCTCTGCATCTATGGGATGGCATTTTCAAACCAAAAACTAAAAGTACGTAGCCACGTAAACTTTCTGAGAATTCATTTAGTAATTTGCATAATCATCTTCTCTCGAAAATCACGCATCACTTGTCACATTGATTTTTGTACGTGTTATGTTCAACTTTAAACAGAGGTATCGAATTTACGGTCAATTTCAAGTAAAGCTTGTTTATTGTGAATTGATAAATAAACGAGAATTTCAAGTTACAAGAAACACAGACAGAGCATAATCCTGGCATAATGCATATTTTCAGTCAATTGGCCAAATATAGTCGGCCCAATGCTCTATATTCAACTCAATTTCTGGAAATGGAAATTCTTATGAGATTTTTATGATGTTTGCGACCACAGTTCAAGGCCGTTATATAATTTTTGCTTTGCTTTTGAACTGCACGTGAGATTAAAAATGTGCCAGATTGCGCATGCGTAAACGCAGAACCAGCTTTGTGGTACATGGTTGTAATGTCAAAGCTCCGTCCAGGCTCAATCCAATAAGCCAATTAAATGAGATAAAACATTTTAACAATTTATAAAGACACCAAAATGTGTCTTCATAATGAAAAAAGCTAAAACGTGAAAATTAACAAATATGATAATATCCCACATTGATAGTATGATTGATTGATTGAAATCACGTACTCTTCATTAATCAGTTAGCTTTGCGCAGTGGCATTACCGTAGCCAGTGAGGTTCATCCGAGGCGCGGTTATTGCTGATTGAAAACTTTTCCCAATACCCCGCAAGACGGCTTGAAATACAGCCGGCTTTGCAATTTTTGACGGTCCATACGTGGACCCTACTATCTCAAAAGAGCAAACTAGGGAGATGGCATGGCAAGCGCGTAAGCAGTAAAACTGCTCTTCCTAGCACCAGTAGAAATCGTAATTTTGTGGGTTTTAACTCGGCAATTTTGAGATGCTCGAAGAAATTATTTTTTTCAGTTTCCACTGATTACAATAAACATTAGCTGAACCTGAGAAGAAAGAAAGCTATCAATGAAAACATGAAAGTAACGCGCACGTCGTGACAGTAACGCTTCGCGTGAAAACTTGTGACCAGTGAGACATCCTGGGACTTATTGGAACATCAAGTCGACTAAGGGTCGATTAAAGCCAGTTTTTTTCCTTGGCCAAATTTATGTATATTACAATGGAAATTTATTCCCTTCAGGCTTCCTCCAAAGCTTTGCCGACAGCTGCTGCAAGCGTTAGTCGCGCCGTTCTTACTTTTATGCCAAGTAGTATAAATACACTTATGAATATTGGCCTCGTGTCGATCAGCCGCTTCGAAACACATGCGGCGAAACACCATTTATTCTGCGTCAAGTTACCGATTATTTTGAGGTTTTAGACTGCCTACTTATCTGCGGCCCAACTAGGTAGGAGGCAATTAAATATCAGCTGATAAATTATTCACACAACTCGCACAGTTTATCGAAGTTCCCGACTGATCTGGATGGAAACACCGACTTAAATATACCGCGAGTATATCAATAAATCGCTGACATTTCGTGGACCACGTTTTTACTGATTAAAACACACTTCTTGGCTTAGTACTTATTAAAAGCTGCCTGAAGGTTAGATTTTGTCTTTTGATCGGCACGTTTTGAACGGGAGTTTCATTTGATGTTAGAGAGTTTAAGCATGACGTTTACGGCATACGGCGGCAAAGAGTACCTCTCATTTTTTTATTCTCTTCTTGTAATCCTTAAATAAATGATACAAAAATGGACAAATGTCTCCTACTTTTCACCGCAAATAAAAATATTTTCACTCTACTGTACAGACAGCTGAAGACAGACGGCAAAAGTTTCATTTTTTTTCGTTTGCCGTTTGACGTAACGTCATGCTTAATCTCTGGAGTTCAAACATGTACATGGCCGCTGCCCGCTGGGGCCGTAAGCAAAACCAGCTGGAATATTTTTCCTGGGCTAAAATCTCACATAACCGCTCTCAGTTTTAATGCGTTTGTCTCCGATCCAACTTAACCCTCTTAACTATAATGCAGCGCCTTGTAAGAGTGCACTTTAAGTTTGACAGAAAGATATTTAGCCCCAGGCATAAGTTATTTTCTTGTGGTTTCTAGTTGAAAAATTGAGACCGAAATAGAAGTCGCGGAAAACCGTGAGTTGTTTAGAAAAGAATGAAAACCGAATAAACCACCCCCGTAGTTCTCCAGAATTATCGATTATTTTGTCAAATTTATGAAAGATTGTTTCAAAGTTTTCTACTTATTTTAGAATCAAGACTACACATTTCATTACAAACTGCTCGGCGCGACGCAATTACCGGCTGCTTATGCTAATCAGGTATAAAATTTTAAACTTGGAGTCAAATTTGCATGGGCACAAAACTCTGAGTGTCTTTATTGAAAATCGGTTATCCGTGAAGAACAAAACATGTTTCTGACATGAAAGCTGAAAGCACAACGGAGTCACTAATTTCAGTGCTTTCATTTTTCGCTGAAATTACTCGGCTCTTCTTGACCACGGGAAGACTAAAACTGTGGCCATCGTTTCGGAACGCAGCTGATTGTTATAACTGAAACAGATAAATTGTTTGAAAGTTTCATTTTCCTGTTACTGCGACGCCGAGATGAAAGCGTGATTCCTTTCTTATTTTTAGTTTGATTAGCATAACACAAGCTAACAAAGTCAGCTTTTTGTGCTCTGTTTACTGCCACGTGCCTCAGCGCATAATCAATTGTGTCTTTAAACCCATTTATAACACACCAAGACTAGAACTGGTGCCATATTTCACAGAAATGTTTTCTCCCGATAAACCACCCGAGATCTTCACAATGAAATAAGCAGAAATAACAAAACAGCTCTTTTTATACCTGAAAGTTTTTTTATTGTATACATCACATATAGTCTATTTTCACATTTCTGCTTTATTTTACAAATATAATTTTCTCTTATAAAATATACAGATATACAGTTGAGTGCTTCCACACGCACATTTTACTTTATACATTAATTAATTCTAGTAGCAATTCCCATTAAAAGCTCGATTTCAAGCAGAAATTATAATTTTGACAATGCTGTCGCAAATTGTATTACCTACTGTACTAAATCTTAGATATTTCCAGAGTTGGAGATATTGATTTTATATAATTCATAACATAAGAAAGACGAAAATTTGAATAGGCGATTTTTAGCTTTCAGCTGAAGCGACATTTTTGAAAAATGTGAAGAAGGTTTGATTTGAAGGCTAAATTCTACAGAAATTTCCCGGGCTTTGTAAGGGAAGTTTTCCCCCAAGTCTCTTAATGTATGATACAAGACTGTAGCTCTTCTTTGCGTTGCAATTGTTCGTGTTGTAGCGATTCAGATTCCTGCTCTTTGCGTTTTCTCTCAGCTGCTCAGCTAGTTCAGTGAATAAGGTGTCAATGTTGTCGTCCCACTTTGCGGACGTTTCAATGTACAACAAGTCTTCAAATTCTGCGAGATTAGCCGCAGATCTCGAGTTCACCATGCGTCTGGCGCCTTTCAAGTCCGTCTTATTTCCGACAAGAACTTTGACCGCGTTCTTGTTCGTGTAACGCTGTACGTCCACGAGCCACTGTGGAATACTTGCGAATGATCCTTGGTTGGTGAGATCAAACATCATGATGACAGCGTCTGCGTTTCTGTAATAACTCTGTGTAATTGAGCGATATTTCTCCTGGCCTGCCGTGTCCCAGCACTGGAGTTTCACTTTGTCGCCGCTAATGTTCACAATCTTCGAGTCCAAATCGACGCCGACCGTTGAGGTGATGTTCTCGGCGAAGTAGCCCTTGGTGAATCGTCGGATCAAGGAGGTTTTCCCAACACCAACGTCTCCGATGACTAAAATTTTGAACAAATATTTGAAGTCGTTTCTGGAGCTTTCGACCATGTCTTTTGTCTTCTTCTTCAATACAACAGATGTCTTCAGCTTGGTTTCAGCAACGCGCTCAGTTCGAGTTCAGTGACTTACTGAATGGGCAGTGCCAAGCTTCCCGTTTTTATATCGAACCCAGCCCAGCGGCAGTCACACGTCCAGATGGGTGTTCACTGTTGAGAGGCTATTGTTTCCGATTGAAAGAACCTAATTTCCTTTGGCCGCTCGTTTGACACATTCTAAGACCATTATTCTAAGCAATCAAACAAACAGAAAGCTTTGTCTTCGAGTCCCTCAAGGAATTACTTATTTGCTAAAAACAAAAAGATAGGAGCGTGCCACACACGATATTGCTCAAAACATATGTTTGTCTCTTACACCTGCCTCGCGAGCCGTTCGCGTGCCAGGCTAAACAATGCATTTAGACACGTGACCATTACACGCTCTCGAAAGCACGTGTAATTGCGACGGAAAAAGATACAAACCAAAATTGGTCACTTTCCTTTTAAATTGCAGAAATTGGTGTGAAATAGCTAGATTTAGTTGGCTGTGAAGTAGAAGGCGCATGGCAATGGATTTAGACGCTTTTCTCTCTGTTGGACAAGCCATGTCATGCGGTTCGATTTTACGAGTGAAACAATGGTTTTATCTACAAACGACGCGCTTTTAACTTGTATAAGAACTGCGATTGCCGAGTGCGTTTTAATGCTCTAGTAATGTTTCAAAATGATTAAATCTTCCACGCTCCATGCTTACTGTTTTCCTTTATTTTATTGCTTTCTTATTATATTTTCTTGAGTCGACCGTTTCAACTTGTCCCACAAAGGAAACACAAATCTCAAATAAGAGAAGAAAACACAGCACCTGGTAAATGGTTTGCAAACAAAAGCCTGGGGTGTGAAAAGAAAGGTTCTTTGTTCCAAGCACCAAAATTCATTTATTGGCTTTTTCGGTAGAAAAGAATAAAACGCGCCTTAATACCGCAACTTCGCTGATATATCTGTTGCCCGGCCATCATTTCATATTAAATCCATACTCAACTAAACTCTTCCTCAGAACTTTTCACCTGTTGCTGACCAGTAAAACAATAGTGAGCTTTTTATATTGCGCTCGATATTACATATAATGGACACAAATTGGCCCTGTCTTTGTTTTCCAAACACCCTTTGTTTCTGTCTTAAAAAGGTTAAACCTGGTCCTTTCGAGATCTTCACCAACGAAAACCGTTTTGAGATTTCTTAGCCGACGGTGGATTCTGTCGCGGACAAATCATGCATAAGTTTGGGAATGGTTTTAGAGAACACAAGTGAAACGATTTTTAAAACTTTTAGATTGCTCGCTTTCCGACCGTGTATTCGGTGGCCAAAGCAAGATATTTGCCATAAATTAAGCCTTTAAGTAAGTCGGTACCCTAAGCTTGCACTGATGTTTTAAAACATTCATAACAACTTTCCTTCCTCGCATCAGAATTCTCACGTTCTTAGTGATAAACGCGCACAGACATCGTTATAGTCATTATTCATGACTATTCACTTAAGCTTCGAGTTTAATATCCGGACTTAATAGCCCCGACGTTTATAATAATAAATTTATCATTCAATTGTATCGAACATTGTTTGAATCCGCTGTCGTGAATGTGCCGCACGTGTCTGTATTTGCCGTTGGGTGAAGCGATGTTTTCATCATTGATCAAGCCACTATTCTTACCAAATGTTGTCTTCTATTAAGAATCACTTCTTTGATTACTCGGAAAGAAAGGAGCGCGTGTGGTGCGAGTGTTTTAGTGGCAACCAGCCAAGGTGTTTGATTAGTCGAACAACCGGGTGGAAAATGGGAGTGGAACGAAGGATATCCGTAAACTGATTCAAAGAAAACTTCCCGTTATTTTGTCACTGACTGATGTAGAGTTACCAAAGGTGTTTGGCCTAACAGAAACAGAAAATGGAAAAAATGTCGTTCTCCAAATGTCTTTATTTTGGGCATCGACTGTAGTAACCTGAATTATGGCTGCGAGGCTCTTTCAGATAACTAGAAAATGTCTCATCCGCTGTCCACATAGATGATAACCCTACAAGGTAATCAGTTTCACAAGTTTAGAGGGTTTAGACAGAAAATGACATTTGTTTCAGCCTTAGTCTAGAGACGAGGTCAAGGTCATCTGCTAACTGATAACGTTTCGCATCCGCGAACTCATCTAACTGTCCCTTCGATATTCCGTTGACACTATCTAGCGATTAATTGTTACAGTCACATGGTGATCATACCCGTCCCAGTCAATGTTGCCTTTCTGATGACAATTTCGACTTTAGGGCAAAAATGGCGCGAATTACGATGTTTATATCAGTGGAAAGATGATATCCGTGGAAAGCAATTTCGGAAACATTGAAACGTTGTAATTTGGAGAAATCCAGACAAATATCTTACTGACTTAAAATGCGTCTCAAGATGCGACAATACAGTGTAGTCATGCACATAATCGTTACTAATTTTCCCTTTGTCCCTGCGTCCATTGTTCGGTGTCTCGAGGGGCTTGCAGTTGAAACAAAGATAAAACATATATTTTCATAAAATTAAAATCTAATCACGAGTGACCAGTGTAACTGACAAAAAAAGTATCCTCCGCATTATTTCCAGCAATATTAGCAACGAAAGGAAAAATTAAAAATGCCCTTAAATGCAGTTCGAGTTCCTTCCGATGGTACAGTGGAATCTTGATTTGACAACGAACCTCTATGTAACGAAGTCCTCGATAGAACGAACGATATTCTTCAGCCTGACCTTTTAAAATGTATGGTAAAGGACCTCGCTATAACGAATCCTCTATGTAACGAATCAATTCACATTGGTTCCTTCGCACTTCGTTTAATCGAGGTTCCACTGCATACAGTGATGAAACCACTTACGTCACGCCTCAGGCACCATTTCAACACGCGTGGCTTAAGGCGTGACGGGTCAAATATACGAAACCAAAAGGCCGGTCCGCCATACATGAAACGCGTGTAGCCTGACCTGACTGCTTGTTCTTGTTCAGCAGAAAGCTGTGTTCGACCTTCAGAGCTATAACGTACTCTACATACACTGTACATAGCGTGTGAAGTAAGGTGAACTGAAATTTTTACGTCCACTTCCGTTTGTATTTGTCGAACACTCGAGAGTGAAATCAGGCGTGTCAACTTCTGCTTATCCGTTACAACCATCGTCAACCAGTCGTTTCAATTTCAGCGGCGTGGGCGTTTCAGGGTGTGACAGATCATATCTTATTATTTACCACCGATACTTGTTACGCAGTAAGAAATATAGGGTAAGGGTTTAATTAAGATATGATGAAACGTTTATTTCTGAGAAGACTTTTTCGAAGACAAGTCAGAGTCTGTATCCGTTTTTTCCTGAAATGTGCTTTTCTGTGTAGCGGATATAGCAAATGATACAATCTAATGGCATTCATTCCGATAAATTCCGTTTTCATTTACGGCGTCGGTCAAAGCACATGTTCTTTATTCCTGTGTGATATTCGCAGCAGAGGATATGTGCATTTTCAACTGAGTACTTTGAAAAAACCAGGCATCGCACGTGGGCCTCGCGCTCTGCCCCCACGATGAAATGATCCGGTAAACGATCGAAAACGCTACTATCTTGTGAATTTCTACGGTGTTGTTACGTCATCGTTTTCGGTGGAACACCTGGATGTTTGGCGGCTACACTTCCGCGCTAGATGTTATCGAAAATTGCCACTTTTGTCTGCATACTTAAAAATATCTGATCTGTGTTCAGAGCGTTTTTTTTCGTAAGCATGTGGCAGTGGCGCGGCATTCCTTAGCACTCGTAGACCGGGACAATTGTTTTGCAGAAACACGTCGTATAAATATTTTAGTATTAAAATGCTTTTATCTGAATCCCATAAGAAAAGTTACCAGAATAATGCATACGACTGGTGGTTGTCAAGATAAGCAGGTTGTTTATTATTGCATGGTTCCCCCCCCCCCCCCCAAAAAAAAAAAAACGTTTATTCCTTGTGGTGATTATTCCTTGTCTCAGTTGCTTGGATCGCATCGAAGAGATGCATAACAAAGAGCGAACCTAGAGTCGCTGCTAATACTGTGTTATAGTTACTGGTAGACATACAGTTACATACAAAGTCTGACGATTAAGCTAGACAAAACAGTTCACCAGGACAACTTTAATAGTTTGCTCTGTTTATAAGCATCTTGATTTGCAAATAATGTTGCTTTTTGACCACCATTTATCAAACTCGCGGAATTGTAGCTATATGTGTGGTATGCACCACAAACCTACTGCCAAACTGTCTCCAGTCATTCTGTGTGCGTTTTCGCGCCAATGTCATTCAGACACACTGCACTAAAACGCTCAAAATGCCTTAACTGAACGTTAGCTCGTCATATAGATATATATATCCGTGGCTTGCCGAGAAATAGTAAAGTCATTCATTAGTGGCTCACTTAGCCTCCCACGCGACTCGTATTTCACCTCCTCGTGGGGAGTAGGTGAAATACGAGTCCCCTAAAAACGACTGCGCGGGAGGCTAGGGCTCACTATGACTTACACAAAACACTTCAGCGCGAGCTCCATTGTAGTTGTTGCCGAGGTAACTAAATGATAAGACATCTATTGGTCTCCTAATAAAAAAGAGACACAGAGACTAAATGTTTTTTTTTTTATTATATAATCATCAGTTTATCACAATTCGTTACAACTTTGGGTTGATAACAAATCAAGGAACTGGCTCACTCGACAGCCTGGTTTAGATTCAGAAGATTGAAGACTCAATAAAAACTGAAATTAAAGGGACTATATCATCCAACGCGCATGCGCGAGTTGGTCAGAAAACTTTTGAAAGCGTTAGCCCAACTTTTTAAAATGCTGTCGAAGGTTCCAAGTAGCCGATTTCATCTGTTTGAATCACGTTAATCTTGAGAAAAATTGAGGTAGATTTTGCTCACAACCAGTCTTAAGGAAATACAGACGGCTTTTGTAGCAACATGCTTTTGAGATTTGGCTTTGGAATAATTATTTTCGTGGAATTGTGATGTCTACTAGCGGCGGTCGTCGTGCGCATGCTGGCAGCGGACGAAAGAGAATTTACGACAGCAACGCCGTCAGACGCAAAGTTTGGGAACGTGGAAATCAGACGAGTTGTCTGGATTATTTAATTTATTCTTCTTGGGTATCGGCGAAACTAAAGTGCGGTTATTCCACCGATTCCAAGTTCGCGGGACATCTTCGATGCTTTTTATTTGATAAGACATTCAAGCTTAGCGGTTTGTTTTGACATGACTTTAATTTCTTCGTGCCACAAGTACATAAATTGGTGCAATGCACTTTGCAGTTTTACAGGGGAAACCATTGGTTTTTGAGGTAGTTTTTCGAGAACAAGTATTCTTGCAGATGCAAGGATCGGTCTAAAAACCAAAGGGAAACAAAGTAAGTCACTGTCATCGAAAGTGTTTGCCGCAATTGATCCGAAGAGAAAATGACAGCAGCATTCACGTCAGACAACATACAACGCGAATAAACAGGCTAGACCCACCACAATAGACTCGCTTTCGACGACAGCAACAACAATTTCCATGATTTCGAAAAAACAGGCACGAAAATTCTTCTCTCCGCGTTGTATGAAAGTGTTGTCGGCACGTAGGAAACAAATGGCTGGCGTCCGGGCCAGCGAGACTGTTGTGATGAGCTGTATGCAAATTAGTGCCAGCCGGTCCCTACTGCGCATGTGCCCCAGCTGACATAGTCCCTTTAATCACATATTCGAGAACAGTCATTTAGCGAGAAAATAATTCACGACTAATAGATTTAATCATAAGATTATAATTACGCTATTTTGTGATAAACACAACCAAAAGCTACATTACAAATTAATATACCATTCACATTTGCAAATTAAGTTGTTTCCTAGACAGATTAAAACTTCATTTCTTGGTTAAGTGCTTGGGTAAGTGCTGATGTAATTTTGACGGCACCAGTTTGCTTCAAAATGATAATTTAAGAACTCGTGTCTACGAGAACAAGTCTAATTGCATTGTCGTCATTTCTCTAAACAACAGAAGACCTGTTACTTCGGGTAGCTGGTGGTATTAAGCATTTTCTCTGGGTAATTAGCCAAATATTACAGACTGAATGAAAAACATGATACAACGACGTAACTAGATTGCTTCTTGACCATTGATTTCAGTACTCCAATCGAATATCTTCCATAGCGGACACCAAAAAATCACCTTTCCGTTGATTTCTTTGCAGAAAACCCAACCCGGACACCTCCCGTAAGCGGCCACAAAGGCCCGTTCCCAAGGAATAGCGTCCGCCTATTGGACGTTTGGCTGTACAAAAATTTTCCGCAAACACGAGGAAACGCCATGGTCCCCAAAATGAATTAAACACCATGACCACTAAACATGAATTAAAAATCATGTCTCACTGAATGAATATTAATGAACCTATAGTTCAGTACAGCAATTAAAACATCATCAAAACCGACGCCAAAGCTGTTCAGTACTAAACGGCTCTCAAGCATGTTGTTATAACAAAGTACACCTAGCAACTTATTTTCTTTGTGCTGTGAATTGAAACCAAGGCACCGCAGTTATCCCAGAGCTGACTCTAAGTTACCTTTCTGAAGTAATGCCTGTAGTGGCAGGAGAATCAATTCTGTACAGGCTTCTTTAGACAAGACAAAAGCGTTGGGATACAAAGGTCTACAAATTCTGTAGCAGCAAATTTCCAAATTTCAGTCTTTTTCTTCTCATTTCTCATTCCCTAAGTACAATTTTTAATGGGCACATGAGTGTAGATTGTAGATTGAGGAATTGTTTTAGTTTTAAGGCAAGACAAACAGAAATCAAGAGATTGATTATAAATGCATATAAGAAAAAACAAATAAATGCGGCGAGAAAGACTGATTTGTAATTATTTATATTAATCATAATAGCATATAAAATTAAATTTCTCCCCTTCCCCAAATAAAATCCATTTAGCATGTGTAAAAAAGTCAAAGAAAAGATAATGAATAAAAGCAGTAAGAGTCTTCTAAATTCATCTCCGATCGCCTTGGAATGTGCTCGCCACGTGCCGTAAATAACATTGAAATGACGCTGGCCATTTACTTTTTCTTTTTATTTATGATGGAACCAAGATAAATCTGGAGCACGAGTACCGGAAGCACCCAAGCATTAAACGCCAAACGAGTCGCGTTAAACTGCCCTTGATGCGGCGTCTTGAACACAGCTGGAAATGAGTAAAAGGACGCGAGAGCGTTGATAACGCCGCATGGGTGATGAATATAGGCGCGTGGCCACGCGTCGCCCATTAACTCTGAAGAATTTGCAATTTGAATGTACAATAGACAATTTCAGTTACCGTTGCCTATAGCACAAGAAAAAAAAAATGAAAGCAAGAAAACTGGGCAAGAGACAGTTACGCAGGGGACTTGAGCATCGGCACGAGGGCATAGTTGTTTTTGTTGCCTGTTTTTACCACGGAGTCAGCTCTTTAGTATCGAATACTTTTTTTGTTCGTATTGTTTATTTTTGGAAATAGTAGAATTCATCTAAATATCAGTATATCTTTATGATTTTGACGGTGTGCGAAATGGAAGTTAGGTTTTTTAGTTTTTAACACGTGGTCAAGACCATTGAAGCGAAACATTGTAGTAAACATGGATGGGTGATCAGTATTACAGATATTGAATTAAGATATGAATGATCATCGCAGTTATGAATACTGCTTAAGTATTAGTGAAAAAAATCAGGCTCGTACGGGAATCGAACCCACGACTCTGCGATACCCGTGCAGTAGCGTTAAATCTCCGCCAAAAATCAAGTTTTATTTTCAACATCCAAGTTTTCATTTTAAACGTTATGTTTACGATTTAGATATGAACTTCTAAAAACAAAACTCTTTCTTTGCATTCAACATCATACCATATTGCCATCAATACAAGTTCAAAGATGCTAAACAAGATTCAAGATTGAAGTTTTCTCTTCAAAAATCAACTATTTGCTTCAACAATCTAGTCTTCGTTTCAACATCCAAGCCTTCGTTTGAACATTCCAGTTTCTGAGAACGATCAAGCCTTCCCCTCAACGTTACATTTTTCGCTTCAATGTCAAGTCTTTGCTTTCAGCCTTCTCGAAGATGCGCCCGAAATGACACACAAGTTTTGAATTTTGGTTTGAACTTCACGCTTGACTAACTCGGATACTCAAGGTCAGGCATGCACGCTGGTAGCCTACCCAGCATGCTTTGTTTTCTTCATATCGAAGATCGAGACCGTCTCGCGCGGGGAAACCAGAAAATTTTTTGTTTCTCCACAGCTTGAAACTGTTTCTGCTTTAGACAACATGTTAGATCCATCGCTAGACTGTGTCAAGCGAATCTTGTAAATATAAGTGTGAGAAGTGTTGACGGGCCTACGCGACTCCTGCGATTCGCTGATGGATTGTGTTTTGCGTTTATAGCTTTGCTCTAACCAGAATGTCTTTAAGGGATTTTCCTTTGCAATATGATAAGAGTTGAGGCTCTGTAAAGATTTCTCTTAGTTGTGGTTGATTCTGTATGAGGTGCCATTTCCCCAATAGTATTGTCTTGAAGCTGGGTGATATTACGTTACAAAGGGCAGTATTGTCTTACACGTGCATTCTTGTTCCTTTGTTCTAGTGACGCTTTTCTGTGAATTTGACTTCAGAGAGGTGTTTCTCTACAACGTTAGCCGAGTATCCTCTATTTTGAGGGCGTCTCTCGAAGTTTTCATGTTTTCCTCAACGATTTATTGTGAGGAATTTGTTCTCAGAAGCCTTAACGCTTTTTCCTTGAAAAAGGCTTTAACATACTACAAACCCACTGAGAATTATTTAATTTTTTAGTGCTGTTTTTACTCACCCAGCCCCAGCCCAAATCTTATTGGAGAGATCATATAACACCATGCCATTTGCACTACCCTGCGAGCCGGAGTTCATTTGTGCTAGTATTACGATGTTTTGCGAAAGGTTTGGTTTCGTGGTTTGAAACAACCATCACATCAAACGTAAACAAGCGTAATCTAATTGCACACATTTAAACCAGCTTTACATTAATTTTAGTTTCAGTATAGTAAAGTGCAACGTTACGCAAACTTTAAATGGCGTGTAGAGGAAAGTAAATCTGGCTCATCAACTTTCAACGACCTTTACGCAAGCTTTACGTGCGATAGACGTAAATCTACCTTTACTACAAGTCTTTAGGCAGTGGCATAAACTTGCTTCACCAACTTTACACAAATTTACGGCAAATTTAATTTTCCGTAAATCTCTTTATGGGTACTCCCATAAATTTCGGATAGGTGACTGTGCCGCAAAGTGTCTGAAACCCTGACCCTATTTAAGGATGAAGCAAACAAAAATTGATACCCTATTCAAGGACAAGACCCGAAAAAGCCGGAAAGAATTGGCGTGAAACGAAAGCCGGATTCAGCAGGCTAATAAGGAACGATCCAAACAACGGCTTACCGCCGCGGAAAAACAAAAAAAAGTTATCATTTGTTTTCCGTTTAGCTGGGTCTTTTTTAGCTGATACAATTTAGGCACCCTATGTAAGGATCCCACAGGGAACTCTGTGCCAAAATGGGCAAAAATGATACCCTATTTAAGGATCGAGAACCTCAAAAACCATAGCCTATCCAGCGGCACAATACACGGATTTCACCCACAATGCCTCACAAAAGGCTTTCTCAAATTCCTCACAATTAACCTTTCAGGAAAACATGAAAAACTTCGAGAGACGCCTTCAAAATAAAGGGTACCCGTAGAGAAACACCTCTCTGAAGTCAAATTCCCTGACGGAAAAGCGTTACTAGAACAAAGGAACAAGAATGCACGAAAGACAATACTGCCCTTTGTAACGCAATATCACTCAGCTTCAAGACAATACTATTGGGGAAATGGCACCTCATACAGAATCAACCACAACTAAGAGAAATCTTTACAGAGCCTCAACTCTTATCATATTGCAAAGGAAAATCCCTTAAAGACATTCTGGTTAGAGCAAAGCTATAAACGCAAAACACAATCCATCAGCGAATCGCAGGAGTCGCGTAGGCCCGTCAACACTTCTCACACTTATATTTACAAGATTCGCTTGACACAGTCTAGCGATGGATCTAACATGTTGTCTAAAGCAGAAACAGTTTCAAGCTGTGGAGAAACAAAAAATTTTCTGGTTTCCCCGCGCGAGACGGTCTCGATCTTCGATATGAAGAAAACAAAGCATGTTGGGTAGGCTACCAGCGTGCTTGCCTGAGCTTGAGTATCCGAGTTAGTCAAGCGTGAAGTTCAAACCAAAACTCAACACTTGTGCGTCATTTCGGGCGCATCTTCGAGAAGGCTGAAAGCAAAGACTTGACGTTGAAGCGAAAAATGTAATGTTGAGGGGAAGGCTTGATCGTTCTCAGAAACTGGAATGTTCAAACGAAGGCTTGGATGTTGAAACGAAGACTAGATTGTTGAAGCAAATAGTTGATTTTTGAAGAGAAAACTTCAATCTTGAATCTTGTTTAGCATCTTTGAACTTGTATTGATGGCAATATGGTATGATGTTGAATGCAAAGAAAGAGTTTTGTTTTTAGAAGTTCATATCTAAATCGTAAACATAACGTTTAAAATGAAAACTTGGATGTTGAAAATAAAACTTGATTTTTGGCGGAGATTTAACTCCATACTATGTGCAGTGCTCTAACAACTGAGCTAACAAGCCAACTGGGAGCTGGTCATTTTGTTGGTTCGTAATTATATACCCGTGAGTGATGATGTTACTGATAATTGCTACCCTGTCGAACGAAGAGAATCAGGCTTTGCTTCATTATAA
Organism: Pachyseris speciosa; assembly: GCA_016490735.1. Lineage (NCBI taxonomy): Eukaryota > Metazoa > Cnidaria > Anthozoa > Scleractinia > Pachyseridae > Pachyseris > Pachyseris speciosa. The sequence goes on from JAEMWC010000474.1 coordinate 83,795, forward strand.
TTAAACTGACAATTTATTCTGAATTGTAACACATGCGACTTGTGTATCTAATGCCCGCCTGGTTATCTGCAGCTGTAATGAAGCCGAAAAAAATTCTATTTTTTTTCAGTTCTTAAGTCAGTGTTTTTTAAGTTAGTTTATTGTAGAAACGCATGACAAAGCACGAGCTTGTACCAATGCTAATAATGTTACATAATAATTACAAAGTCTCGAGCTTAAAGAGGACAATTTCACTGTTGCGGTATTTAGGAATATCTTTAGTAGCCTTTCTGTAAACCCTCTATGTAAACAGCTTGACTTGTAAAAATTAATGCCAGTCACCATTTACATTCGCGAAATTTTGGGTTTGTTGTTGCTTTTGCTTTTTGATTGGCAGGAAAAATTTCGGACTGGACTTTCGCAACCAATGAGAAGTGAAACCAAAACCCGTCGAGTCTTGCACGCTTTCGTTTTCCCGCGGTTGGAGCCGGCTTCTTGTAATTGCTTCGAATTCTGATTGCTTCATTGCGTTATTTGCGTCTGTTGTGATTGGCTACAGTCAATGCTTTGACTTTGGTTTTGCGACACCCAACTGTCACTGAGTAGTTAGCTGCTCTACTAATGAACTTACCATGTCTTTGAAAATGAAAGAGTGCGCGAATCGGGCTGTCATTAGTACTGCTGATTAAAGTACCAGACCAAATTCAGACGACTCATAAGAGTTGAGAGACCTGGCAGTTTTCAAACTGACTGAACTGTTTATTTCTTCAAGGGCAAAGGATTGATGGAAAGGCGACGGACCCAGTGGATATAATTGGCGATTTAGAAATCCTGCAACAACTCTTTCTTTGAGGAAAAAAACAAACAATAAAACTAAACGTGGCTACACTGTTATACTCTGCACGAGCTATAAATAAATAAATAAATAAATAAATAAATAAATAAATAAATAAATATACATTTATATAGCGCCATCTTCCATTAATTGTCCATGGCGCTTTACAATGCTCTAAATACCCTAAAAATTAAGATCCTAAGAATTAAATGCGCTATATAATACAATAAGGTTACAAATAAAAGGTAAAAACTACAAATAAAAACTACAAATCAAATGCACGCTTAAAAAGATAAGTCTTAAGATTAGCCTTAAAAACTGCCTCTGATGATGAAAATCTGATATGGAATGGTAGTTTATTAAAGAGCCTTGGTGCCGCCACGGAAAAAGCCCTTTAAAAGCCCCTATAAACGAAACTCGAGCTGGAACGTCAGACTTTGTGTGTAACATCTGTGGCAGAGACTCAGTCTTGCCAGGATCGTATTGCTGAGCCATTCCCGACGCTGCTCTCTCAGAATAAGTGCATGAGTGGACTACCTAGGCCAACATATTGCCTTCCGATACAGACGGATGCCAACAGCATACTTTTGAAGTGTAGGTGCGAAAACGCATATAGATTTAAGGGTGAGATAGTTTCGCTGCAATTTTTGGCTACACTGACATACAATAATACCCTGGGTGCCAGAGGTTACTTTTTTTCGTTTGAAGTCTCCGTTCGCTTTGCGTTTAGCGGGTTAACCGAAAGCCTCGCCTCTGGCATTCAATTCAAAACCGCTCTATAACTCATAAGGAGCATCGTGCAGTAAACCTATCTTTCATACCTCACGGAGTTGATTTATCAGGCCAGTCGACCTACACCTAATGCCAACTAGCTGTCATACGTCGGCTCTACTTAGCGGTTGTTTCCTGGACCAGTCAGCCACCATCAAATCTCTCTACTGAATATGGACAGGTTGCCTCTGACTCACTGACTGTCTGTCTGACAGCTGTGTCATTGTATAAGGTCTTAGTTAGATGGAAAGTATAATAAAAGAATTGTCAAAGGGCCGAACTTTTTCTTTTGTTTCTCCTTCTTTAGTAATTCGGTTTTACATACTTTCAATCCCCTTTCCCCGCTCCGCAGTCTAGAGACGTTCGCAAGGACCATACTTTCTAATTTCACAAGTTTATTCTATCCAGTGCTACACCAACTGAGATACCAAGTTATTTTGCCAGTTCGCACTATGCCCCGTCGACAAAGATGAATAAATGACACCATAGAGTTGCGAAAGTAGCGGCCTCCGTTACGTCTGGAATTAGCAGGGCTGAGGGGCCTTATACTTGATACTCCATGAACACACTGATACTCCATTGTCCATTTTCCGAGTGTTCACCCGTTAACTCGCTCAAGAACCCAAGGTATACTCAGTCATGCGCCTGCCAACGTTACCCTCATGAAACCTACCATTTAAACTCTAATGTTAACTTAGTTCTTTCTCAAGAAAGATATCAGTTACACCAAGAGAGGATAAAGATAAGAGAATTAATCCCCCATATAGGCCCTATCCCCATCGTAATCCCTCTAAAGTTATTTTTAGATGTCCTCCAAGGTCCGGTGTTCCCAAGAGGGTTGAGTGATAGCCAATCTCATATGTCTCCATTTTTACCAATGTTAACAGCTCCCACGCAATTGTCCATGAACTACTAAACGCTCTATTCTCTTTTTTTACGTCACATCTGCAGGTGTCTTTTCATCAACAACTGCCAGTCCCCTCAGTCAACATGGCAATTTGGCACTGTTACCACAAGGCAGTCTTTAGCAGATGAAAGGTGGCATAAGCTGGAAGTGCACGTCACTCGAGATATGAGCAACAACGTTATTAAATGCCAAGTGGATAGGTCATCGACGAAAATCAAAGTTAAGGGTTTAACAATCAAACCTGATGGAGTGTTGTTCATCGCCGGTCTTCCTGGCTCAAGTTGGCAACCAGTTTTAGATGATAACGCAACCTGTTTCCCCAACGTAATAAATTTCTCTGGATGCATTGCGGACCTGGAAATTAACTTCGTGTCTTTGGATGGTCATGCAAAGCGAGTTAACACGACGCATCCGCAACAGTTCGGAGACGTTCTCGAACGTTGTACGGAAGCAAAAGACTCAATTGTTTCTATATCCGATGAGAATGCCAAAGTGCTTCTAAGGTCGACCGATGATACGGGGTGCAACACATCGTTTGAATTTCAATTTCGAACCAGAGAGTCGCGAGCATTTGTTGGTAAGATAATGAATCGGAATTTGGTAGCTTCATTTGTCCTGGAAGAGGGAATCATGAAATTTTCAATGCAATTGCGAGATTTAAATAAACGTAAAGGAACCTCGTTTCACCTAACCTCCAAAGGAATATTTCTTGCTAAAAATCATTGGCATAAAGTCACGTTGATTGCTGTCGAGAAAACTGGATTTAGTCTGCTCGTCAACGATGAGTTGACGTCGAGTTACAAACTAACAAACAAGTTGCTCTGTGCAGCCCCAAGGGATACCAAAGAATCTTACAGCATCGTACGGTTTGGCGGGAGTGCTCGTAAATATCCAAGCTTTACTGGATGTCTGCGAGACGTTCACGTAAATAACGTTCGTGTAAACTTCAGCCTTCATGATTCTAGCAAAGGGGTCTTGGTAGGAAAATGCAGCGAGATATTCAGCAAATACAACAAGTCAAGCTTTACAGAAGAAAGCAAAAAGCTGAAAGGCTCAAATTCTTTAAGTTCTACTGAGGATTCGTTTGTCTTCACCAAGTCTTTTGAAGGTCGGGATATTGAAACGTCGACAGAACCACCTGTCATCTCCAATGGAAGCTCAAACGCATCAGGTGCAATCTATGAAACACCTTCTCTAGGTCCCATACCATTCCCTAAAAGGAATTTCCTCTTCGACAAAGCTTACCCGATTGCTTTAGCACTTGCAGTTGGTCTCCTAATTGTTGTTATTGGAATAGTGTACGTTTTTGGAGCGGGCCTAAAGTGCAGGTTTCATAACTCTCGTAATAAAACGATCAAGGAAGCTGACGAATCAAATTTAAGCGCCATGCTGCAAAATAAAAGTCACAATGGTACTTCATGTCAGCAACAGACCAACTTTTCCACGAATTTAAGTGTTTCCAGTAACGAAAATGATCGACGCAATGACTGTAATCTGCACTTGCCCAGAAAAGAACGCGACAGCTGTTATCGAGATATCTACAGATCTCCAAGGGAGCCTGATCAAATCCCAATGAAAGTCTGGGAAGACCGTTATTTAAATAATACCAACAAAAATCTCGATGCAAATCTGTTGACAATGCCTCAGTTTAACTCTAGACACGGACATGACTCTCTGGATGCACTATCCCGTGAGAAGGTGTCTGCTAACCATGGTAATTTGGTCGGATCCACTATCATTCCGCTACCAGATAAAAACGTTATGCTGCAGAAACACAGCTTTGCTAAAGGCTTACATGACTCTCTGATCGAGTGCCCTGACGGGAGCGAGGGAAGACGAATACCAACAGCCGTCAACTCCCAAAGTCCCAAGCATGTTAATAAAGTCTACTCCGGCCACGATTCGTTGCCGAAGCCTAAAAAAACGCCGAGCTTGTCGTGGGCATACGGTACACGTTTTGTCCGCCGTGGTCACGAATCATCTGATACCGACTGCAGCGACATAGACAGAGTAACAAGAGTGCGGGAACGGAACCCGCACGTCATAAAAAGCGGAAAGGTGATTTCCATCAGACCACGACACTTGAATGTCCTAGGATCGAGCGATGATGAAAGGGAATGTAACACAACATGGAATGGAAATCGTTACGGAGGGAGTCGTAGGCTTCACACTTTCACAGAGCAAACGTACAAGTTGCATTCTTTGAAAGAGGAAGAGCGCGATGTTGATCTGGAGCAGCGAATAGCCTTTACCTCTAACAAGCTGAAAGTGTACTGTAAGGATACTTACAACGTGCGTTGTTGGAACAGAAGTTCTTTTACCGAGGCGAGGGTGCAACAAAGTCATGAGGATATTGATGGCATTAGTAGCCAGGTGAGGTGCCTTGATGGATATACAAGTAGCTGTCCAGAAAGTATAAATTGCCTTTCGGAAAAGGAAGACAAACGCTTGAGCATCAGACGCTCAAGGCGCCTGAACACGTATTATTTTTAAAAGTATAGAGCTATAGAGGGAGGCATGTCATTATTGTTCAAACCCGATCCCGTGACGGGATTAGAGGCGGAAATTGGTCAGCTGGGGTCACCCAATGACCAAGCGACAAGCCGCCCTAAAGACTCAGGCTACCGAAGATTAATCTGGTGTTATTTCCACCTTTCTTGATACAGCTCCACGCTGTTTGTTTGTCTTGCTAGACTCATTGATATGTGCTGATAGTGTTGTATACTGAAGACATGAAGGAGGACATACCTATCTGTATTTGGTTTTCAGCAGTTTTACAGACGTTGTTATTCTGAATCTATGAGTGGTTGTGATTGTTTAGGGTTGGGAACGAGTGATCGATACAGGGGATCTTGGTGGTGTTGCAAAAGCCCACTTTACGGTTGTGTGTTCAGTGACCTGTCGTGCGTTTCTCAAAACTGCGGAAATTATTTCGGGCCCGAAAAGTGTTTTTTTAAGTCGATTTTATGTATTTCTCAATTTCATAGCGTGCTTCCTTAAAACATTGAAAATATCAACCTGGTGCACGTAAAATAGTTTTTCGGGCCCGAAATGTTTCGGGAAATTCGATAAACGAACGCCTGGCCTTTGAGTGGAAGCGAGGTTCGAGTTGACCTTTTTTTTTTAGATACAAACCTCTGTCTTTCTGATGCAAAGGGTTTACATGAGAAAAGCAGTGAGGTCTTTATCAAAACAAGTGGTACACACCATTCCATTTGGAACTTTTCAGAAATTATAGGCCATCGGCTTAATCAATGCACTTTTTCTTTTCTTTATGAGCTTTCCATATGTTACTAGTACATTTTGTGATTTGTCCATTTTGCGTTTGGACAAGCTGCAGCACTGAATATTTACACCTAAAATTTCCACCCGGGTGGAACGAGTAAATGGTAAGCACCCAAAGTCACCTCCAGCCTCTTTTCCATTCGTGGGCCAGGTCATTGGGCATGCAATTGTAAAATGGCCTATTAGACGACTATTAACAAACAGGGCATTGCGGGTACTCTTATACTGAAGATGGAGGGAATGTATCGGTTTGAAGAACCTCAACATTTTGTTGCAATGATAAAGAGAGATAAAAGAGGGTCTCTGTTATCAGATTAATTTTGCTGTCATTTCCCTGTCCGTATGAACAGAAGGAAGACATCCATCCCTCAAAATCCTTTTAGCATCGAAATGCGGCATAAGCTTGCCAATTTCCTTCAGTAGAGTTGA